>JASFDH010000278.1:0-28548 GCA_036937195.1 Nidularia pulvinata
GGGGGGGGCGCCATGGAGCAGAGAAAGCGGGATTGCGTCATTGCACTCGGTCCGAACCATCACCAAACACAGGCGCACGCGACGATATTTCTGGCGCGGTCTCCCGTTTCGGATTTAACTGTAATTATCAATACCCATGCACAGCCTAAGGCGTCCGTCGTAGCTATGTGACCAAGGGTTATTTTCACAGCCTCTAAGAGTCCAAACCTAACTACAGAGTGGATTAGAGTCGGACAAAGAGCTGGTGAGTAAGTACATACAACGATGCTTGATATCTGTGACGTTGGTGCTGATCCAGATATTTTTTCCAGCTTCTGTAGACTCACGATGTCACCATGTCCAGAATCTTTTTGCTCAAAATCTTTGTATTAGAGCCCGCTTTACCAATCGGACCCTTTGATTCGACTGGATTGGCAAAGGATGTGAATTGACGGTAAGGGCTTATCCTACCTATCACTGTACTTACCGTCCGATCTCCACTGGATGTTCTTGGAGTTGTGACAGCAGTGTATCTCTTCAAAGCCTCCGAGGCAAGACTCAATTAATCAAAGCTAGATCTTGGACTTTCGCGAATCATTTTGCGACCCTTGTCCTCCCCTTGTCTTCGTGACTTTATCATCTAAAAAATATAACATTGACATTATTGAGTCAAGAATGACAGTCAACATGCAGGGACCTGCCTGCAGGCAAGGGTGTAGGGTTTCTTCGTTCCAAATCTACTACCTATCGGTATGTCCGAACTTTCCTCTAGGATCAGTGTGGGTTTACGAACATAAGCACCTTCTGAATTCAGTGTCATACAATATCCTGTTTTATACAATTAGGAGGAAGTCCGACGTACATCTCAGATACGGGAGAACCTGGGACTAAGTCGGCTGTCAATAACGAGATCGACATCAAGACATTGCGGAACTCGACATGCCATTGCGGGCTGCTGACTCCTCAGAAGGACACGCAGCAGACAATGTTCACTTGTAGGCACAGCATCATTCGGACCATATGGCCTTGTCAGTCTCTAAATATATAGGGCGCCTATCCTCTGTAAACCGCCGGGCAGGGCTTTTATACTATATAGTAACATCCTTGCTCCCTCGGGTGCAACCCATGTCCCACGCTTCCATGGACAACGATGAATATGCGTAAGTCGTTTTCACCTCCATATGTACCCATCGAAACTCACCTGACTACAGGTAACCTCAATATATTCAGCACGATAGCCCTCTTGATCTTCCTCCCCTCTGTCAGCGCGGTCAATTTCACGCAATGCCTAGCTGATCTTCGGAGCAATACATCGCTGAACTCGCAGTGGCCAAACGATGGGCGGGATAACATGGGACAGCAAATCGACTGGGCGAATGCCACCGCTATGACATATCGCTCATGTGTTGGGGCATGTGGGGGTGGACAGGAGCCGTTCCAGTGGTCCGTATTCTCGCAGCAGTTCAGTGCTTGGTTGCTTCCCTGGTTAGCATTAGTTTCCCAACTACCCTTCGGCGCCAACGACAAGCTCGACAACCTCGAATCCGTGCTACTCACTGTCGGTTCCCCAACCCTTGCAGCATACTCCTTAACATTGACTGTCCTCAATGGCCGATGGATTGCACGCCGCTTTGCCAAGCACCGTTATCCCAATACACAAAGTGCTGTCCGTATCCTCAGCAGTCTTCAACAGTCTCCACTTCGTGTCTCACTAGATGGCGGATTGTTAGCATCTCTTGTTGTTCTTCCCGAGAATGACGAGTGGTGGCGTGAGCTGGTAATATGGCTTGATTACACACACACCTGGTCCATTTCTGCTGTAACATCCATCGCATGGGTGGTCATCGCATACGTGTTCACTGTTGTGGATTCCTTCACTGGTGATATCTCGACCGCAATAAACGCCAACGGACAGGGTGTGGGGTCCCTTTGGCTCTGGCTCCTCCCTATTGTCATCGGCTGGCTGCAGATATCTCCCAAATGCGACTCCCCTCGCCTCCTAAAAGCCATGAAACGTGCGAACAGCATCGCCTACGTGGCCACGGACGAGGGTACCCCCATCCTCGCGAGCAACGTGTCCGAAGAACATGCCATCACATTAGAGTTCACGAACGAGAACGAGGCGCGGCGCGACGAGGAGTGCACGTCGCCGATCTACAACTACGCACGATTCCTGTCGTGGGTGCAGGCCGTCGAGGACGTTTCGGACGCCTTCGCCGCGGCATCGTATCGGTTCCACTTGCACAAGTCTGTGAATCCCTGCATTGATTGGATAAAGGAAGGCAAAAGCCACACGCCGCATCACGATAATCGGAGTGGGTCGTCGAGGCAGGTGATCAAGTACTGCCAGCCTGAAGTCTCCCATTGGTCACGCAGTCGGTGGGGGCCGGACGTGATTTCGAGGATATTGACAGCATCGCTACTGGCTCTCCTATTGCAGTGGGGTACGACTGGCGCGGCGGTGGTCGTAGTGTGGTTTACCCCAACGCAAGGTAAGCACGCTCAGTCACGAAAGCATGATTGACACTCATTCGTGATTCGATTTAGGTCTTGGCTGCCGTTCCGCATCGTACCTCCTCTACGGCACCCTTTCCACCATCGCCTGGGTTCTCCTCCTCATCTCCAGCATCCTCACGCACTACTCCTCCCCCTCCCCGCGCTCCTACAAAGGGCACCTCATATCCTCGCTCGCGACACGCGGCGCACGGTACCTCTCCGTCTACCTCCGCCGCATAGGGAAGTCCGTCGCGGCCTGTAACGCGGCATGGATCGTCATGATCTGTCTATTCCAGTTCAGCAGCGTTTTCGACCGGTGCTACTGCAACAGCAGCGTATTCGGGCTGAAGAGCTTCGCCTACAATGTGATTCAAATGGTGCCGCACGATTTGATTGGAACACGGTCAGCGTGGATTGGGGGCGTGGGCCTGGCAGGAGGGGCGGCAATTATCTTTGCAGGTTTCGTGAACCTCTTCATTAACCCACCACTGCCTGAGCATTAGTAAGAGCGTCCTTCTCATTTCAAGTAGATAGTATCCATTAGTAGTAAGTAATGTTACTGTGTATACCGTAGCCTGTACCCGAGTCTCCTGCATTCAATCGATGTACAATAATTAGCATATGTAGACGCAATGAAAACAAACTCATATACCCATCCTCACACAATCGCGTCATGTCCAATCAGGATAAGGAAGGAAATAACGTCCTTGAATGGTACGGAGCATACCGCTTCGTGGATTGTGCGTCCTTGATGAGTGCCTGCAGGGCTCGTTCTTCTATGAGCGTCAGATAGCTCTTTCTTTAGAAAAGTCACTGAAGGAAAGGTCGCCTTGAATGGCACGAAACACCCTGCTTCGTGGGAAGGAAGACTATTCGTCCATCAAGAACGCTGAAGGAGCTTTGCGTTCAACAAGTGCCTGAGTTTCGTTCGATAAGTGTCTAGCCAGACAGGTACCACAGAAGGATCGATAGCCGCTCATGTATCTGTGTGTGACCAGTCAGCAAAAGATGCAGATACAGATGCATATTCTTGGTCGTGTCATGCTGCGGAGGAACTATGATAAAAATGATAGAATGGTGATCTGAAGAAGGCGAGAGATTACAGGACATGGAGAGGAGAATCAAGTCCGGGTCTGAGGGGAGGAAGGGGAGGAAGGAGAGGAAGGGAAAGAAGGGGAGGAAGGGGAGGAAGAGGAGGAAGGGGAGGAGGGGGAGGAGGAAACACGCCGTGAAGGCAGGAGGCTCCCGAAGCATTTGGTTTTAAGCACTGTTGTAAACGGCGAAAACTATGTCGATTGTTCTTCGGCCTCATGTAGTCTCAAGCAACGTACCACACATGAATGCATCATCGATTGGTTACGCTGTGAGAAAAGCACAGATGTACTGAATCTATCTGAAATGAGCACGTAATCCTCGAGAGGATACGACAAACCTCACCTACAAAGGTAGAAGCCTTACCTGTGAGAGACGCGGGCATGGGAGTTGCGCAACATACTCATGGTCTGAAGAAACACATTGCAAAATTATCGCGATTATCAAGTTTAGAATAGTGGTCATATCCAATCTGAGGCCAGCGTGATGCTTTGATTGAAAACCAGTTTCGATTGTCCATAGGTGATGTTTACACAATGCTATTTGACAATAGAAATAACGCCCCGAGCTGAACACTCGCGTTAGGAACGCGCCCATACAGGACAGAATAAAGATAACGCGTACCTGACAGGTAATCCTTCGCCGTACTCACACTCTGCAAGGAGAATATTCCTCAAAGGGATGCGCGGAGGTAAGCGAAGAAGAAAGAGGCTTACGAGTCCCTTGACAAGTTCGTACACGCTCTTGTCGTGGTACCGCAAGCCAGTTGCAGGGTCTGTGTAGGGGGCCTGTGCCATGCATCATGTGAGTTTACGGTTGGGAAGGATGGGAGAAAGAGAGAAGAGGGGAAAGGGGAAGCTGACCTCCAGACCTGTGATGTCGCAGTACCGCCGCTGGGGCAAGACAGAGGGCGGGGCTTCGATCGTCAAGTCTAGCGAGCACATCACGATTCAGCTCGCGCAGGAACAGTAACAAAAGATAAGGCTCACACGTCGGCACATCCTCCTCCAGTTGCTCCCCATCCACGTCCATCCCATCCCCTTCCACGGCATCGAGCTTCTCCTGCCGGCGCCTCTCGCGCTCAGTCCGCTCGCGCTCGCGCTCCTGGCTCAGCACGGTTTTGAGGTTCTTCGCACGGCGGTTGACGTTCTTTGTGTAATTCGGGTTCTTAAAGGGGCGCGGATGGTGAAGGTAGGAGAGCTGCTCTGCGAGAGTCTGGGTTGCCAGGGTTAGAAATGTGATCTAGTATATTCGATTCGACGGCAAGCTCACGGGGATGTGGGGCGTCGCGGTGCCGTCCGACGCAGGTGCTTTCTTCTTAGCGCCGCCTTTTGGAGGCCTAATCGAAGATAAAAAGTATTAGAAGTATTATAGGTAGGAGGGACGTACATTGTAGTTAAGAACTAAGCTCATGACGGCAGGTACCAACTTAGCCATCACGCATACGGGGAAGGTCACACCGTTACACCCTCTTGGAGCGTGACAAGAAGTTGCTGGTGATATTTCCATTTTCGCCGCCTGCGATAACCCTTCATATCCACGTACCCTTCTTCATGGCTGCCCTCCAGAAGTCAAATAAAAAGCGCCCCGCGGCATCGCAGGCGGGGCCCAAGTCCAAGAAGGCGCACGTCGAGAAATCGAGCGGGGCAGAGAAGAAGAGGAGCAGGCCGGTGACACTGCCGATGCAGGCTACTGCTAGTGGGTCGGATTCGGAGGCAGAGTTAGAGGAGGAGGGAGAAGGGGATGCGTGGACGGATGTGGATGAGAATGAGGATGATGAGTTTGCTATGGATGAGGATGTGCCGGAGGAGAACGGTGCAATTGCCCCGAGAGATTCAAATGCACCTCCCAAAGACCCTAATGGTGCGTCTCGCAAATATAAAACTAACGCAAAAAATAACATAGCTACCCCTACACCCCTCCCCCCCCCACAGCTGTGCGCGAATCGCACAAAGCCCAAAAACTCCTCCAAAATGAGCGGCGCGCCGCAAAGCCGCACTCGTCCCTCCTCCTCGACGCCAAACAGGTCTGGTCCCTCGCGCGGCAGAAGACCATCCCCGCCGCCGAGCGCCAGACGCACGTCCGCGCGCTGATGGACGTCATCCGCGGGAAGGTGAAGGATATCGTGTTCAAGCACGATGCGAGCCGTATTGTGCAGACGGTGGTCAAGCATGGCGGGCAGAAGGAGAGGGACGAGATCGCGATAGAGTTGAAGGGGAGGTATAAGGATTTGGCGCAGAATAAGTACTCGAAGGTGCGTTCCCCTTCCCTCCCTTCTTTTATCATCCAACTAATTAATAATTGAATGGTGCCTAGTTCCTCGTAACCAAACTCATCCGCCTCTGCCCCACGCACCGCGCCTCCATCCTCACCGAGTTCCAAACGCATGTCCTGCGCCTCCTACTGCACCGGGAGGCCTCCTCCGTCCTCGCCGACGCCTTCGAACTCTATGCAAACGCGTACGAGCGCACCATCCTCCTGCGCGACTTCTACGGAAAGGAAGTCGCGCTGTTCAGTTCTACCGTCGGCAGTGAGCCCGAAAAGGAGCAGGCAAAGAAGGGATTGGATGGTGTGCTGGGGGGCGCGGATGTGGAGAGGCAGAAGAGGATTTTGGGGGCGTTGAAGGATAATTTGGTGACGATGTATGTGTGCTTGCTCTCGATTTTGAGTCTTGGATGTTGATAAGTATGCGGCAGATATAACAACCCAGATAAGGGCGCTGTGACACACGCACTGGTTCACCGCGCGCTCTGGGAGTATCTCTCCGCGGTGAACAACTTCCCCGACGAAGCGGAGCGGGAAAAGATGCGCCGCGAGATGTTCGAGACGTGGGTCCCCTTCCCCATCTCCCTCCTCTCAAACATAACTAACCGGCTCAACACTAGCTGCCAAGATGTCCTCGCCGAGATGGTGCACAGCAAAGACGGCAGCCGCGTCGTGCGTGAGTTTTTGGCGCAGGGAAGCGCGAAAGTGCGTCCCTTCCTCTTCTCTCCCGACGTCCATGGTGATAGTTTCTCACCGTGTTGTGTGTGTGTATAGGACCGCAAACAGATCCTCAAAGTACTGAAGCCGCACATTGAGCGCATGTGCCTCGACGACGAGGCACAGCTCGTGCTGTTCACTGCGTTTGATGTCATTGAGTACGTCCTTCCGTTCTTCTCATATAGTAAAACGAAAAGCTAATCACGTAACCTATAGCGACACGAAACTCCTCTGCAAATCCATCCTCCCCGACCTCCTCTCCCCCCCCACAATCACTAAGCTCTATCCGTCCCCTCAGGGCCGGCGCGCGCTTCTCTATCTCCTCGTGCCGCGCACCAGGCGGCACTTCACCCCCGCACAGATCGCGTCCTTAGCTGAAACCGATTCGGCAAGAGAACGGACAAGTAAAAAGGCCCCCGAGGTGAGGGCGCAGGAGGTGCGGGTGGCGGCGAGTACACAGCTCTTGCAGTGGGTGGAGGAGAGCGGGGCGGAGGTGGTGAGGGACCCGGCGGGGGGGCTAGTCGTGCAGGAGGTTATGCTTTATGCTGAGGGCGGTCAGTCTGGCTTTCTTGCGTCTGTTTTCTATTTATCCAACACAAGCTGACGCAAATCCTCTCTCGTAGACAAAACAAAAGCCCTCACTACCCTCCTCACCGCCCTTTCCTCTTCCTACCCCTCGCTTCCCCCCTCCCCCCCACACCCAGTCGACCTCCCACACACCTCGCGGACATACAAAGCCCTCCTCCAAGGCGGGCACTTCTCGCATGCCACCAAGTCCATCGTCCCCGCCCCCGCATGGGACGCCAGCGCCTTCGCACTCAAATTCATCGAATTGGTGCCGAAGGACGTCGTGGTGGGAATGTGTACCCAAGGGGATAAGAATGGCTTGTTCTTGGTGGCGGAGCTGTGTGCGGCGCTGGTGCAGGAGGGAGTGGAGGGCGGGCAGAGGGCAAGGGCGGCGGTGAAGGGGTGGTTTACGGGTGATGTGAGGGCGAAGATTGAGGGTGGGGATGCGAGGGGGAAGAAGGTACTGCTGGAAAAATTGGCGCTGCTATGATTGTGATTATAGTTTTGCTTTTTTTTCGGTTTTATTTTTATGGATGATGGCATATGAGTGATGTGAGATAGTATGATTCAGCGAGGACAACAACATTTACATTTACGGAGCAGTCACGGATGGGATTTCATGCTAGCACAGGCGAGTGTTGGGAAGTTCTCCCTCCCAGTTGCTGTATGCTCACTAGAAGTAGGTTTAAAGGTACTTATGATATGTCGCTGCTTAAATAAGTGACAAGAGCCCTTTTGCGAAATACTTCATCAGTCTCTTTCTACTGCACATTGGCTTCCGTCGTCTCCTTTCGCCTCTTTCTCGAAATTTCCCCGAGCCACTCCGAGGAACTGACTCCAGCGCCGGGCATCTATGACTGTTGCTGCTACTGACTGCTACTCCATTTCACACAGATGCAGTAGGATTTTACAGGCTCCTCCGTGAATCCTTTCTTATACGCAGGCGATTGTGAATGCCGAAGCCTCTCTGGCGCTTATCGGAGATAGAGTCCTGGCGATCGTTAAGGACGGGTAGTTCGCCTCCCTTGAAGTCGTGTGCTCCATACTATACGAAGTCAATCTTTCCCGTCTTATCGTCAACGAACAAGAAATAGCACGACGAGCCTGAAGTGCCTTCCAGGTATGCATACATTTGGTTTATTTTCGATCAATCACTTACACATTCCATGTTTAGCCGGCTGCTTGCGCTGCATGCATGTATTCTAGAACTAGAGACTCCCAACCCAAGCTACGAAACGCCATGAAACCTGTTCACAGTAGAAATCTTCGTGTTACCGAAGAAATTTCTCGTTAAACAAAGCATCCTATTGGTACCTGCAATAAGTAGAGCACAAGATCAGCAAATGTGATTGAAGAACTGGACTCCTAGTTACTGCCGACAATCGTATCAAGTATATATAAATCGTGACAAGTAACTTAGTGAGTGCTAAACGATCTTTTGAAGTTCCGAAGTGTTCACAAGCTCGATCTAGTCAGTTATGCATCCTCTGCATTCCACGTCCTTCCGGTCGTACGTGTTTCTTCGACAAGTCAATCTCGTGGACTCGGATCGGCAGTCAGCCTGCCGTGTGCCTTTTATTACCGGCTAATCTACCGCACTTCAAAGAAAGACAAGCTGTTATCGTCAGGAAAGCCACGTCTTCCAAACTTTCTACAATTGTGGGAATTCATTTACACAACGTGTATCAGCCGTTGGCTAAGATTCTCCGTGGTCCAGGTGCATACAGGATGATCGAAGATCAGCGAAGCGCCTGCCCTTTCCATGAGTCCTGTCCGGCTGCTAGGCGCCTGCCGAAGACATGATGGCTCTTCTACGTGCTCGACAAGGGCGATCGTCTCAGAAAGTTGTGCGCAACATCTGCCGTTCAGCAATGATCCATGATCTAACCTCCCTACATCGAGGCTTGCCTCACAAAAAGGGATGGTAGCGAATCCCAAAATAATGTTTGTTCTTTACATATTTCTCCTAGGCGTTAAACTTTCAACAGATCTCTCCATGCAACCTAACCATCCATCCATTTATCACGTTTTCAGCTTCGAGCAAGCGCCTACCACCTCATGAGTGGCGTGCGGAGGAAGGCGGCGATGCTCATTGATATGGCACATTTCCGCTAAATAACCCTTTCCCCTTCCCCCTCCTTGCCATTAGACCATCACCAGAAAACCCTTGCTCCAAGGCGTAGATCACTTGTTCCGGAACTCCAGCTTGCAATGTCTAATATCGCCAACGGAGTATATTTCATCTCTGCACACCAGCAAGGGACCTACCTCCAGTTCACAGATGGATCTGGTGGGTCAAATTTATCGACGTTGCATTTTACTGGCAAACACGGAACAGCAAGTGAGTGAAATTATCCTGTCTTTCCTTCATTTTGTCTTACCACTATTCGCTGCAGTGGCAAATCACACATGGAGATAGTTCACCGGATTACACATTTCAGAACGTCCGATACAACAACTTCGCTTCATGGAGCGGCCCTAGTACTAGCGGCGGATTACAGTTTGTTTTCGAAAGCCAAGTGTCCCAGAGCTGATTCATTCAGAACGTCCAAAACGGCATTATGTCAGTTGTTTATTCAAGTTATGCCCTGTATTTACGTGCTAATGGAAGAGTTTGGATGTGTAGAGTCTCGCCAGACCCGGGGTTTACGAACGCGTGGAATGTTGATGGTGGGTTTTCTAGTGATGGCACTCCTGTGAGTAACCATTTTAGCTGTAGAATCTTGAGCCGATGCTGCATGTGCACAGGTCATCGTCTATCCTCTTGATTCGGTGCGCACTAATTCAATCTGGAGTCTTCAACTGGTCTCGTCGAGCTCGACAACCACATCACAATCGTCGTCTTCGTCATTAACTTCGACTGCTTCTCCTTCTGCTACAACATCCGGCGCGGCGACGCACGGAGGACTTACTCTCGATAATAAAATCGGCCTTGGAGCTGGGATATCGGGCGGTGTGCTTACGATTTTGGGATTATGGTTATCGTGGTATATATATAAGCAATCCAAGAAATCCAAAGAGGGCATTTGAGAGGACTCATGCACGTAGGAATGTATGAGTATTTCATCCTACAGACTTTATATGCTACGGTTCTACTTGAGATATGTAATATGTAATCCTCGATTTTCAGATGGGTGCAACATGACGACTTGCGTAAATTCTGAAGTTTCCGCATATAATGATATGCTATAGGTGTATTGCATTATAGTAGGAGCTGAGTAGAAGCGAAGATGATAAAGATGCACCTCACTAAACCCGTAACAATCTTCTTGCTCATAGAAGGTCCGGGGAATGGCTACTCAGTCTAGTTCTTGACGCGGATTACTCACGAATAGCCCAGCATCTAAGAGGTATAAGATGGGTATATACTATACTTTTCACTCAGGAATTACAAAAAGTGGTATATTTCAATATAGGAGCTATTAAAATACCCAAAATACCCAAGATGTAAGTACCCTAGTTACGTCTGCATAACTTGAACAGATGGAGCTTGGCCCAGTAGAAGAGGCACTGGAGAAATATCATTAGTCCACGATCTAAAATAGTAAAATATAAATGATACTCACGCCAATGAAGCGGACAAAAGAGAGGAAGAAGAACGCCAAGAGCAGGAACTCGAAGTAAAGGTTGCGCTTAGCGGTCATCATGTTGGTCCAGGACTGGATCTTCTCCTTGGTAATCTCCGGGTCGTTGACGTTGAGCCATCCACCGATGTTGCTGATTCCAATGGCGAGGAGGGCATTGGTGAAGATCCAGGATCCGACGAGACGGGTGCGGAAGGTCTTGTTGTCGTCATCCATGGTAGGCTTCTCGCGGATCTCGACCTCATCGACCTTCTCAAGGGCGCGGGTGACAGTCTCCTGGAAGAAGCAGTCAACATCCTCCTGGGTATTGGTGGTATCTTCAACGGTGGCAGCATCCGAGCCGGCAGTGGTCTTCGACTTAATGGATGGGAGAGCATCATCCTTGTCACTGCCCTTGGTTCCCCAAGAGACCTAGAAGAGCGTGTTAATGCCTCTACTCGTGCACATAAAATAATTCCAATACTTACATCGTGGAGGTTGCAGAACGCATACACGTTAAGGACGTTCACGAAGCTGGGAGCAAGGAGGAGGTACTGGAAGAAAGAGTGGAACATGTGCCAGGGGTCGGCCTAGACGATAAAGGTTAGGCAGTAATATCCTCAATCAAACAAAAGCACGCACGAAGAGGATCGAAGCAAGGAAGTAGATTCCGAACGTCGAGAACACCGAAGCCATGAGGGTACCAAGGGGCGGGCTCAAGATTGCCTTGAAGATTTCCAGGGGAGTCTTGTTACCAGAAACAGCAGCCGGGAGCGACTGGCATACAATATTCTCAGTAACAAGCCTCAAAACTGCAAGAATGACAACGTACCTTGAAGGAAATCCCGGTAAGCCAGAATGAGCAGACCAACAAGTAAAGAGCGAGGATCGCGTAAACCCTTCAGAGAACAGTAAGAATCAGAGCAACGAAAACACACGTATCAACCTACCAGAGCGTAATCGAGTATGCGACACGTTCCGACTTTGGCCTGTTGCCAAGAGCCAGGACGAATTGCATAGCCAGGACAGATAGATAGATGTATTTCAAAACCGAGTTGAACCAGTGCATCTGTAATAATGTCAGCTTTGGAATTTCAGGGAATGTCCACCAACTTACGAAGACGGGGTGACCAATAACACCCTGATCAGGGAGGAGATCGATGATGATGCTGAAGGTGAGCCAGAGATTTGCGAGACCGAACCAGGAGAAGAACAGCGAGAATGCATTGTACTAAACAGACCACAGGTCAGAATGCTAATTTCGCGCAAGCAGATGAATGGATTTACCAAAGCCTGGATATGGAAGAAGAACATGCGGATGAAGCCATGGCCGGACGAGTAGATCCTCCAGAAGTTGAGGAGAGCGTAGACGGAAGCGGCGAAGGAGCCATTGAGCCAGCGGCGGCGCTGGCCAATAAGCTCGGCGGCGGTCTCAGGGACGTCGGTTTCGGCCTTGCTGTCCTTGACGTAAGTGAGGGTCCATTTCTCGCCCTTCTTGGCGACGAGCTCGAAGCAGAGAATACGGTCCTCAGCTGCAAATATCAAATGAGAAATAGAACTTGCAAGTAAATGCGAAAAACAACATACCCAAGAACATGTTCTTCTGGAAGATCGACATGCCGTTGATGCCCTTGTCGCCTAGACGGGCAGCAAGGGAGTGGTCACCGTGGAAGTACTGCTCAAGGGGACGGCCAAGGATGGCGCGGTAGCGGTACGCGCTGAATGCGCCGGGGAGGACGGACACGTAGCCGAAGGAGCTCTCGAGGGGCTTGTCAAGGATGTTCGAGGTCTTATACTCGAAGTTCTGGGCCGCGACGAGGGGGTTAAGGAGCTTCTTGCCGCCCTTGAGCATGGCGTGGATCTCACCACAGCAGCCGCCGAGGTTCGGGTCGTTGTAGAACGCCTGCCAGAGGTGGTAGATGGACTTGCGGCCCGGCTTGGTGCCAGCGTCGATGAGGACGCAGATCTCGGGGTTGAGCTGCTTGCCGATAGCGTTGAACAGCCAGCGGTGGGAGTTGATCTTCTTCTGGTTCTTAGCCTTAACGATGAGGATGATCTGGACGGGCACCAAGTTGGCAGGGTCATCCTTCTGGGGAAGGACGAGCTGGGGCTTGGCATCGACGGAGAGCTGGGTGGTGTACTGCATCGCAAAAAAAAAAAAACAGATCAATATCAGCTTCTCCCATCCCAAAATAAATGAAACAGCACGAACCTCAAAGATGTGGGCAACGGTGTCCTTGCCATCGATCTGCTTCTTCATGACACCGTCCTGGTATACGCCAGTGGTGGCGAGGATGTCCAGGACGCTCTTGTCCATCGAGTCAAGACCATCTACGACGAGGGCAACGGTAATCTTCTGCCATGCGGGGGAACCCTCTTCTGCGCAGGTGCGCCAATACTTGCTCTTCTTGGTGTTGCAGATGTCGCGGACGTTCATCATGACTCCGTGGAGGGTGCGTGCATAGAGGGTCTTGTCCTCGTTGTAGGAAGTGACAGCAATGAGGATCTCGGTCTCGCGATTGTACATCTTGGTGCGGAGGGACCAGCCGTTGGCCTCGGTGAAATCATCGGGATCGCAGGTGGCGGCGGTGTACCTCATGTGGCTAAAAACGAAACTCAGCATCGGTCCCTGTGGCGCGTGCAGAAAACGACAAAGGTACGCACGAAAATTCGGTAGTCCTGGTGGCGGAGTAGCGGGGCTCGATGGCATTGTAGACGGCGGTGGGGACGCGGTACTCAGCGATGAAGTGGCCCTTGGTAAGCTGCACCTTGCGCTTGATGCCGCGCTTGACGGCCTGGCGCTTCCTCCAGCCGGAGTCGAGCGAATGGTCGGATTGGCCGGCAGCTTCCATCTCATATGGGACGTAGGGGTGGACGGGGCCACCGTAGGGGGTCTTGGGGACCTGGGCAGTGAAGGGGGAACCGGGACGGGGGGACGAGGGGTCAAACGGGGTCTTCGGGCTAGAAAAGAGAAAGAAGTTAGAGGGGTGTTGTTTTCTAGCAACCTTGCAGTGGACCCACAGAGGAGGGAAGACATAGTCATCGCCGAATTGAGGATATGTTTCTGCAGGAGTCAAATATAAGGGATCGCTGTTAATGATAAAAAGAGGAAGAATAGACGAACTTTCGTAGCGACTCAGAGACCCAGAGCTTTCATTGGACTGCGATCCACCAGGGAATTTCACGGCGCGTTTGTTAGCCGCCGACGACGACGACGAGCTCTCAGAGTCAGTCGTGTAGTACGACGACATGGAGTCGTAGGAAGCCTGGTGAGTGTGGTGAGAAGACATTGGCAGCACAGCCGCGGTCTACGCTCAGCGCAGAGGAATAAGGACTAGAAAGTCAGTGAGAGGGCGTCGAGCTCCACTAAGGGATCACAAATCGCCTTCGCGCACATTTATATACCCTTCCCCATCTCGGATCAGGGGCGGTTACAGGCGTGGCACCGCCTTGGCGGCTTAGTACTGGAATGATATCTCGGTGGATTGATGATCAGGAAAAGATGATATTTATCCTCCTGAGCTTAGCCTGGTGTAGCAGCTTCCCCCGTTTCAGGTCTTGCTTTGAGAATTAAATGCGAGGAGGATGCGCAGAGCTCGGTAGCGAGAAGCAAAAAGTTTCAAGTACAGTGCATTTTTGACGCCGGAGAGATGCAATTCGATACGAAAGAAGTCACCAGACCAGGAGGATCGCTAGTCGACCAGAGGGGATGCATGATAACCTATGTCCGCTTGATTTTCCAGGTTTTTGGAACGAGATCTTTGTCCCATGTCCCTGCACGACGCCGACATGTCACGAAGAAGCATGGTCTCGACGAGACAATGAGTCGATTGAGCTGTGAGTACACCGATAGAGTTCACTGTTCAGCAAGTGCGTTCAGTTCAGTTGATTCCGTTAGATTTTGATGATCAACGCGTCTGACGACCAACTTTGATGCCGGCGTTCGCAAACACACATACACAAGCTAGCCGGGCCGATGCTTGCCTGTGATTACCGGGGTGCGCCGCAAGGTTCACACTCGTCACACTGCGAATCTCTGCTAATTAACTCGTCGATCTTGGAAACCCCCATCTCAACTCTCAGGATGTAGAGTAGCATGAGTTCAACGCAGTCTATAAAAATGAACGAGTGCCCGCCGAATGAATTCCTGCGCGAGCGCCTCTATGAGACGCCGGGCGCAAGCGGCGTATGGGAAATACTATGTTTGGCCATGATGATGAGCATCCTTGAAACACCACCCTAAATAGCACGACGATATCTGATAAACCCATCCATCTGAATCGCCTTCGCGCTAGCTGGTGGCGAGCGCAATGCTCGTACGCTGCTGCTTACGTCTATTCCTATCACCACGCTCGTCGTGGGTCATGTAGGTCCCGATCCTCTCTGACAAGGACGGTCATTGTCCGGTCTGCGGTGCAAAGCGGGTCTCCATGCCTGCACACCTTGAATGGCACAGCGATCGGCACAATGCCGCCGAAGGGGGCAAATGATGAGCAAGCGCGTGTGTATGATTGTCCAAGCCCCTCTAAAAATTAGAAATGCAAGAGGGGAAGTTAATTAGTCAAAGCTTAGGTAGATATCCGGGGCCTCTCTGCCCCCTATGTCCGTCCATCCACAGCAAGAGATCCACACTGGATCCACAAAGCGCACGGCACTACGACCGCCGCCCCACGACGCGCTCCGTGAGCGCCTCGAGCGCCCCCTTCGCCTCGCTGTCCGGCAGCTCCTGCAGCACCTCGCGCGCCTTGTCCGCATATGCCTGTGCGAGCGCACGCGTACGCTGTACGCCTGATGAGCGCAGGACGTACGACCGTGCCTAAAGAAGATTCGGTGAGTCTGGGTTGTGAATGGAATATGGGGGAACAGAGAAAAGAGGCTCACCAGCTCCACATCCCCCTCCCTCTCGAACTTACGCCTGATAAGCTCCCCCATCTCGGGGTGCTCCTCCCAGGCGTAGAGCGCGGGCCCTGTTGCAAGCCCGAGCTGCAGGTCGGCGCCGCCTGGCTTGCCAAGCGTCGCGGAGGCGGATTCATAGTCGAGGATGTCATCTACGAGCTGTAGGGGAGGGAGGGGTTAGCTAGTTGGCTGATGGATGAAGAGGAGGGGGTGGGCAAGGAAGGTGGATAGGGGATGGAGAAAGGGGGGGAGCTACAGAGAAGAAACAGATGGTGTGGAAAGGGGAGTGGCAAAGGGAAGGGAAGAGAAAGGCAAAGAAAAAGGAAACCCACGTACCTGGAACGCAATCCCCAAATTCCGCCCATACGCATACGCGACCTCCTTCCACACCTCGCCCTCCCTACACCCGCCCAGCACCACCGCCGAGCGCGCGCCCTTCGCCATCAGGCTTGCCGTCTTCAAATACGTCTTCTGCAAATAAATATTCCACGCGTCGCGGCTCGTCTGCCCCGCCCCCCTTCCCACCCCCAACAACTCCATCTCCCCCTCAACCCCCTCATCCAGCTTGACCTCCCGCATCTGCAGAATCTCCCCCTCCACCAAGTTCGAGATCACGCTCGCGATGAGCTCCGTCACTTCCGTGTCCCCTAGTCGTGCGAGGGCAGCTGACGCCCGGCCTAGCACGAAGTTACCCCCGAGCACGGAGAGCTTGTTCCCAAATGCTGCTGGGGCGGAGGGGGCCCCGCGCCGGAGGGCGGACTCGTCTATCACATCGTCGTGCAGGAGCGAGGCGGTGTGCAGCATTTCGACGATTTGCGCGAGACGCCGCTGAGTGGGGAGGATGAGGGCGGGGGTGTGTAGTGACGGGGGCGTGGGTGGAGATGAGGACGTGGACGCTTGCGCATCATCGTACGTGCGCACCGAGCTCGGATGCGGGTTCACAGGACGCGTATCAAAAACGCTCGAAAACGCCTTGGTATACTCCGGCATACTCGGATTCCAGTCATTTAACACGTCGGGGCGCGTGAGCGACCTATCCAGGCTGCCCTCACGCCCCTCCTGCGCCTCCCACAGCTTACGGCGCCAGTCACCCCCTAGACCGTTCGTCGCTTGCGCGAGGAGGAGCACAATGACGGGGCGGATCTGCTTGGAGGGGTGCTGGAAGTAGTATCGCGTGATTTCGGTCAGTGCGGGGTGCCCCGAGGCGAGGAGGGCGAGGAGGGAGTGCCGGAGCTGGGAGATTTGCGGGGCGACGAGGGCGAAGGGGTCGAGCCGGGGCGGGGCGGGTGGTGATGAGGGTGGTCGGGATGGGGAAGGCGCGTCCTGGGGAGCAGAGGCAGACTGGGGAGCGATGCCGCTACGCGTGCGCGTGCGTGTCCCGGCAAAGGGGGCATTCCGCGCGACGAAGAGGCGCGCCTGGGGTATACACCTTCTGTGCATCGTCGCGTGCGCAGCAACTGTCCCGAGTGTAAAACAGGTATCTGGGCGTATAGATCCCCTCCAGCAAGCTACGTGAGGAAACAGCCCGTTAATTTTCCCGGTCGTCCCACCCGTTCACCAAGAGAAAAGGTTCACCTAGCCCTGTGCTCCTAATAGTACAATCGGCCGCCTGACTCAGCTCCCTCCTCCCAACCTAGGAACCGGAAACGTTAGACGCTGGGTATGGGGAGTACCGGACATGCTTTACTCACTGGATGGACGAGTGATGAAACTTTCAGGGATATAAATGGGGAAGAGGCCGTGTTGGTTGGGGATCACGTGCCTTCAATCGCTCCAGAATGGATGGTGACGTTAGATTCGATCGAACGTGAAAATTTTCAAGTTTGTGCGTTGTCGTCGTCGTCTAGTATCGACGACCTGGACGACGCTTTCCTTAATGCCTGTCGACACTCGTTACAATATAATACATAAGAAAGGCATACATATAACATATCCGTCACTTCTACGTAAGAAACTCTGTAAAGGGCATCTTTTATAATATTTTCAGAAGGATTTTTTCTTATTCAAGTTGTTGATAAAAGGCTTCAATTTCAAATACAATTCCATTGCAAAGCATACTACAAAACCCATAGCAAGTATAAGGTAAATAAAAAAGAGAAAAAGTATCCATCAGACAGACGCTCAACTCGCTGGCAAGTTTCCCGCACGGCTTTTGCAAGCACACATGAAACCCGCCAAACGTCCTCGAGACCCCGCTCACGCAGGGCCATGTTCTCGGTATAACAAGTGAGCGCGAAGGTCATCGAGTGGGTATGAAGAATGCGGCATTTGTAAAAATGCGAGACTCGGTCAGTTTCTGTAAACAGATCCTGATTGAGTATGTTCTAAGGAAACATTGATGGGGGCGAGGAGGTTTTTATAGTGAAGAGGAATGGTCCGTGCGTGAGAGGTTTAGGGCAAGTACTTCAGACATGGTCCGGCTGCACGCGGGCGTTGAAGTGATCGCGACTGCAACATCAAACTTGAATCCGACGACCGCCAATAAAATTATCTTGCGCCTAGCCATACATCCATCTAAATGACCTGAATTCTCCACGACTTCAAAGGATATCTTTACTCTGCTTTAATATATTACATACACGCCTTATTCATCCCGTCCATAGCTAAGGCTATCCCAACCGCCCGCACAGTATGAAGACATCTTAAAGGTCTCTAGCGGCACTCCCTTAATATTCAATGCCAGGATATCCGCATGCCAGTAAAATCGACTCTTCCTTGTCTGGCATACGATTTTAGACCTATATCCCACTTGGCTTAACGGAAGAGATACTACACAGAGCCTCAGACTAGAAAAAGCCTTGATTTCTGCCTACATAAGTCTCTGGCTACAATACACACGATATGGCCGCTGGTCCCTTTCGAGCACCTTGCACGTGCGGGCTTTGCTTTTGATTTTTATTATTGGAATCTTTGACTTATCTGGATCTCGTACTGGCAAAGGATGGTAGATTAAGACCCAGATGAAGAATTGCAGGTGCCTGCGTGCGCTGGCTGCTAGTCTGTGTCTCTATACTTAGCTTAGGTAAAGGTCTTTGAACATTCCCTCTGTTATTTGACTTTCTAGATTCCAGGACTACTGTGCGAGAGCTATAATGCCAAGTCCTAATCGGCTTAGGGATTTTGTTTTTCAGCAACGGCGCAGTACACTTCAACTTCGGTGCCGGAGGTGATGCGAAGCTACTGCGTCCTCGCTCGACAGCTCTGCACCTTCAGACAAGATTTTATTCCTTTCACGGTAGTCAGTTACTAAAACCAAAATTCTGTGGCACTTGGCTATACGCTTCAAAGGTCGACTCTTCAATCGATGGCTAGGGAATTCAAGTGAAACGACGGCGAACATCGTATCCGACAGCCAGTTGTGTCGCTCGACATCGTTCAGTGCGCATCGCTCCCGCAATGTATTCCTGACATTCTTGATGCTGCGGTAATCCGAAGCCGCAGCCATATCTATATCTCGCGAACACGTTCTCCCTCTCGCCACCCTCATTCACTACTGAAACATCCTCTACGTTACCCGTCTTGCCAACCCCAGTACTCCCCGACGACGTTTGGTACCGGATCGCAGAATTCCTTCCTCCCGAAACCCTGCTGTCGTTCGTTCAATTAGGCGCAGATGCAACCAACCGCGTGCTCTTTGGATTGGGGTTGAAGACTATAACATTCGAGGCGGACGATGAAGCGGCAAGGAAGCTATGCGCATTGCTAGCGTGAGTGATTCTGGGCATGTTCGTCGTGACCGATTTTTATCATACGAATGTATACAGTGATAATAGCGTAGCCATTTCGGTACGCAACGTCGTCATCGGTCCGCAGTTCATACCATCCCACCGGAATCCGATACCTCGCTCTACAGGAAGCCCATGGAATCCCTTCGTCAGAACTTTAGGCTCAGATTTATTAAGGAGAATCCAAGAACAAGATCAAATCCAGAAACGTCTGCTGAAGAATATGGAGCCTATACTCGATGCTATCGCGGGACTGAAATACATCGCATCGTATAAAGTCGAGTTCGATGCGCGACGTTCTTATTATCCGGAGGTCTTCAGAGCGTTTCTTTCACCTCTGCTCGGGAGATTGGGAGGCCGTCTTTCGAGGTTGAGCTTGAACATTCCGCATGAAATGTTAAGCTCCCTTGCCAAGCTAATGCTCCCGCGGCTTGAAGAATTACACATCTTCTTTATGACAGGATCATGTTCTGCTGAAGATATCAACATCAATACCATTGACCACTTCATCATTTTCGTGAATAACCTCCAAAACTCTCTCCATACGCTATCTATTTCCTCCACCAAATTGTCTAAAGATCTTGACCTCTCACATTTCCTTGGACTTCTACAAGCCTTCCCGAGACTAAGAAGTGTGGCGCTTTCTCTCCCCGCCACGGATTCCCATCATCTCCTATCCGTCACTACCTTCGTTCGGTTTCTTCAGAAACACAGATCGTCGCTCCAGCACCTTGCGTTGACTGTAAATTCTCCCTCCATCGATACGGGGGCATATATTCCAATTAATAATTGGATCTGCGATATTTTGGCTGCGACTGCGGCAGTTCCGTTGACCCAACTCCGCAGCGTCAGGTTGTCACTAATGGCCATAGCCTTTTACCAAGATAACAATCCCGCTGTGCTCCTCGATTTCCTTCGGGCGCATGCTCTTAGCATAACAAGTTTGACGCTTATGGACTACTCTCTTAAGGTCAATGAGATAGAGCAGATTCTTGATGCCCTGATTCCAGGAAACCTTCTTCGCCAACTTCAGCTCAGTATCGACACGCTTAGTCCGGAACTGCTCTATTTCTTCGCATCACGGCTTCCACATCTTTCGTTGTTAAATCTTTTCTGTAATCGTATGGCTCCTACTGAAAACACGCACCAATCCTCGGGCTATGAAGTGTATTCAGTGCGTCATTTCGATGTCCTTGGATATGGAATGCGGCGGATCTATACTGATTATACCATATTAGCGACTATTCTGCAGCCAGATTCTCTCACGTAAAAATCACTTCCGATCCTGGGGACTGAGAAACTTGGCGCTAGGAGTTCCAGCAATTCATGGAAGCAGCTATGTGCTGGAAGCTATAGACAAGGTCCTCATAGAGTCGATTCCTGCCCTGGAGGAAGTTTCAGAATCGTTACTGCCCAATTATTCGAGTATGTATAGGATAGGTCGAGGGTTTCAGGAAAACTATTATGGATGTAGGATGCCATAATCTCGGAAGGCTGATGCCTTGTTTTTAATACATGACCCAATAGTAGCCGAAGGATATATATTTGCTTTTGTCAAGTTTAAAAACGAATTCAGCTGTGCGAGTGTAAATCCTCTCTAGATCCTCTTTCTATGCATGCCACAGTGCTTTTTATGCAGCTGAGAACGCTGACCGAACATTGTAATCTTTTACTAGCTGTCTCCGATCAGGGTGGCATCTTATGAAGCTAGGTACCAGTAAAGTATGCCAACATAAGTGATCATTTTGTAAGGAGCTTCAAGTTGGATTACGGGTACATGTCATGATTATGGATGCTAAATGGTTAGGGTGAACATTAGTGAAAATGGTGCTGTTGACAGCTCTTACTTGCGGCAAAGAACAGCTTGAATTGTCGGCTATTTGGCAACTAAGGCCCTGGGAGATAAACATTTTTGGCCTTGTTAGCAACTATTGAATAAGCTAAACTTCGGGTATCCGCATCGGGGATCCAAATGGCCGAGTACAAGGTTCTTCAGCAGCTTGAAGTTCTTCCCAAGCACCGCGCGATAACTGCTTGCACAAAGCCTTGGCCTGGAATATTTATAGTTGAAACAAGTGATTTTGTCCATCTTTATCTTTAACAGACATGGAACAATATCGCAAGGATTCAGATTCACCGTTTTGTTATGAGGTTTGCAGGTTGTTTATGATGTCACGTAGTGAGCCTATTTTCTGATTTCACCCTTTTCATGTAAAGTTCTAGCTCATCAATTTGAGTACATCCTTTGTCCAGAGTTCCAAATATATCGGGTTTCTTTCTATTGAGCCGCAAATAAAACTAGATTCTTCGCGTGACACGTCGCGATTATTAAGGAATCGCCAGTACACTGCGAAACACCGAGAGCTATGCGCTCTTTCTTTCGGCCTTCATAATACCAATGAGGATTCTTATTGGTTATAGATGCCCACCTATGTCCGCATCGATTCCTCGGAAACAGTCAGCTACCAGGATCTGGAAGTCCAAATTCTCAAGATAAGTCATGATGAATAATCACAGGCTCTGTCGATGCCCGAAGGCCGTTGATCAGTATAACCAATCCATGAATCAGTGTGTATTAGATATCTGGAGGAGTAATATTCCACATCGATTTCTGAGTCCAGGGGATGGATAATGGAGCTAGGTAACGTTGATACGATTCACCAAAGCGTATATAAAGAGCAGATATTTGTGTTGTTTTGTTCAGAACACATCCACAGTACATATACTCGAGCATTGGAATTCAGCCATTCAGCCATTCAACAGTCTACCCATCTATCTTCCACCGCGTAAATATCATGTCTGAAAAGATACTTCTCGTAAGCTCTAAAGCTACTCTTTTCTTGATCTTTTACTAATTTTAGTTTAGGTTACTGGTGTCACTGGCTTCATCGCTGGGCATGTAGCAAATCAATTCCTTGAGAAAGGGTATAAAGTCAGGGGGTAAGTGATACAATATTCAACTCACTGTCATGGATTGAGTATTTATCATTCGTAATAGAACTACGCGGGGAGGTAAAATCCAAATCTTAAGAGATACTATCAAAGTTCCAGGACTTGAATTCGTGCAAATCGATGATGTTGCTACGGCAGATTTTACGGAAGCACTGAAAGGTAAGGACAAGACCTTCGCGTTTGTTATTGCCAATCTAATTTATCTACATAGATATATATGCAGTTATTCATGTTGCTTCACCCCTTCCTGGAGCGACTTCTGTTGATGACACCCTCAATGTGCGATTTCTTTTCAATTTCATCGAAATGCTTAGACAACTTGGCTTATTCATTCCGTCGTAGTCCGCGGTCGAGGGAACTCTCAATGTTCTTAGACAAGCGGAGAAGGCAGGCATCGAGAAGGTCGTTGTTACGAGCAGTGGCGGTACTGTATTAGATCGTAAGCATTTTTTTGATGAAGGTTGAGATCTTCGTTCTCATTTATGTGTTTTAGCTTCTCTTGCTCCTGGCTTTGCTGGAATTAATCTGACGGATTCTGGTGCGTAATCTTTATGTTATCGCTTTGGTGTATTATATTCATCAGTTTTGACAGACTGGGGTCATGTAACCCGCGAGCAGGTGCAAGCAAAATCGGAAGACGCACTATATGTTTATTTTGCCTCGAAGATTCTCGCAGAAAAAGCACTATGGGAATTTGCAAAGGAGCATCCGAGTCTTGACATTGCAACCAGTAAGTGATTTCACGATAAAAAAAATGTGGCGTTCTCACTGTAGTTTAAATAGTTCTCCCAGCTTTTGTCTTCGGCCCTTTGGCAGATCACTTCCCCCTACCTTCTAAGAGTACGTTGGGAACCAATGGGCTCCCTTACACCCTGATCACCGGCGGAATACCTCCAGTATTACCCCCGTGGGTTGTCGACGTCCGTGACGTCGCAAAGGCGCACGTTCTAGCACTCGACATTCCTCGCAAGCCTCTGGAAGAAAAACGCTTCCTTATCAACGCCGGTAATTTCACATTCAAACAAGCAGCCGAGCATCTGAAGAATACTCGGCCAAATGCGAAAATTGCCGATCTCGATACTTTCCCCGATCTTCCAGGGACACCATCCACTCTGGACACTACCCGAGCCAAAAAGGTTCTGAAATTCGGGGACTTCATTGCTCCCGAGAAGACTTTCGAGGATGTCACAGACAATCTTCTGGAGCTCGAAAAGGCTTGGAGCAATTGACCTGGAACTAGATGATTTAAATAAATCTAATAGTAGTGGATCAGTTCTAGATTAATATAAATAGTACATGCTGAACTACACACCATTCCTTAATTCATTTTTCTTTACCACGGTTAGCTGAGTTGTCCTGTTGATTTCCTAACATCAAGCTGTGCAGGATATTGTACTCTCATAAACTCTTGCCTCAGGAGTAATAAAAGAGGCAGAAATTAATGAAATTAATCTACTTTTCTCACAGGCTTGCGTGAAACCAAGGCCCACACCAGTGTCATTAATAGCATCATTGCAACTAGTCTGCAGCATGAATATCAACAGCGTTGATCTAAATGCGGCCAAGTAGTAGAGAAGACTCACAGAGGTTGTGGGCTCTTAATGCTGTGTTTCGAGGAGATGACTCCGGTCATAAATGGTGGCGCGGCACTACCTGCCTGTCCGAATCATGCAATCCAACCAATTGGCCTTGTAAGAAGCTGGCGAGGAAAAACACGGCCAGCTTGGTTCACTGCGACCGGGTATATTGGTCCTAGAAGAACGCCAACAATTGAGACAGCAGCTGGATTCCCTATAAGGGAAGGCACAAGCCATCTGACCAATTCAAGACTGTATCGTACACAATATTTTAATTCAGAGTTTACAGAAGAATTTGAACGTAACTCACCTGATAGCGAGAATCGTGTATATCTCCGACCTAAATTCAGTAATAGATAAGAACGTTCAATTCAAGGCATAAACCATGTGAACTTTTTCATTGGCCCAGACAAAAAGAACGCGACCAACTGTGAAAGTTGGAAAAATGCATATGCGAAGTTATTGAATCAACCAACCGCCAAAGAATCCCGCCGAAATGCATCCCGAATCGGGACCTCCACTGACGTCGGTAATAAAAGTTACGGTCCAGCCTGAGGTTTATCGTGTGGTTAGTATTCACTTGAGGTTTTTACAGATAGCATAACTCTAATTTTTACTTCAGCACTGCTCTGCATACGAAGCCCTACTAAATCAGACCAACTTATACGTTAGAAATATAAAATATGAGGTCAAAATTATTTCACCATGCAAGAAAAAACAAATATCAAAGATACTATGGTGTATCCAACTTATTGCCAGAAAATAAAAGTGAAAAAAAAAAAATCTTTGTTGATTCTTGATTTGCGCGATGATGTGTACGCACATTGTAGACATTCTGAATTCGAGGTAGTAAAGGATGGGTGGTGCCATCATTCTAGCCAGCCAGGAAAAGTGTCCAACAAAGGGTAGCGAACTGAACCATAGCCGACTTGACCTGCTTTTTCCGCATTGGCACTCCTACAACATTTACAGAGTCGGCGGTCACAGTGTTAGTGTTGTCGCCAGGGATGTTCACCTTTGAGCGAGCTACGGAGCGACTGTATTCTTCTTTTGGATTCTTCGCGGATGAAAGGGTTTTCAGCTCCTGTGTTATACAGAAAGAGGATAAGGGTGTGCCAGTGGATCAGGGAGCGCTCTTCAGGAATACAGGATATGTTATGATTTAAATAACGTTCGAGGTACTTTCGTTTCACCCACATCTATCCGGGAGTGTCCATCAGTACCAGAGACTGGTGCAGGTTTAGCCAGTGGACCTTGCAGTATAGGCTCACACACTACATGCAGAGTGCCTCGATGACCACTGCAAGTACATATTGAGCGATCAAAATGCACTTCCACTTCATACACAAAGTACCTTCCTTTGTCTTGTAACGATCAGTAGCAGTGTGCTGAACACGAAGCTTCAGCAAGTAACCGGCCTTATAATCATTTTCTTACCCTATATTTACATAACGTGTTTAATATGTATGCCGTTCACTGGAAAAAATGCCCTGTTCTGTCGAAGAGTCCATGCAAGAGGTTACATATCTGGTCCGGACACGACACAAGCTTCAAAATCATACAAATTTGACAAAACATTAGCCAGGAAGTCGGGATACAAGGAATACGAATACGAATAATAGGCTAATCGTCCGGAAGATATCATGTCCAGGATAATTTGAATAATGTAGAGTGGTGTAAAATCCTGCTTAAGGCTGATCGACCAGCATGCTATAAGAGAGGAGTGGTGAACCTACCCAGAATGACGACCAATTTGCTATGTCTCAAATCCTGCCGATGTACACGATATCGCTTATGAAGAACTCATGATCACTCCACAACCAAGACACCAATCCTCTTCGTAGAGCACGACCACTTGACCGGAGGAGATTGCCTTCTCGGGTTCATCACAGTGTATGATAAGGTCTCCGCTTAAATTTCTACAAATACAGCAGGCCGCGTAAGACGTCGGAAGAAGCTAGTAGAAGTGGTGGAAAGATACCCACCGCCTTACAGTGCAAGGGACGTCCTTCATGCGATATCGATGCATCATCCGCGCGCGGAAGCCTTCAGGTGTATCAATGGCCGCAGGCGCCGAGTCTTTCCATATCCATGCGAAGTTGGATACGCAGATAGTAGAGGTGAAGAGAGAATCGTGCTCGCTGAGTATTGAACAATCTATACATGCTCTAAGAAGACAACAGAGATGCACGAACCTGCCAGGCACGACATAAATTGTATTAGATTCTGCGTCCTTCGATGATACGAACATCTTCACTGGCATCCCACGAACTCGAGCATTTTCTCCGATGGTGAAGTTCCACAGACCGGAATGCTGTCCTATCGTCTTGCCGGACTTCTGATCGACAATGGGACCTGCATTCGGGGGTATGTACGATGCTGCCATACATAGAGTCAACCAAATCTCTAAGTAGAACAATGACTGCAGGCACACACATATGAAATTCCCAAACCGCCCTTTCTCTCCTACGAAGCATATCCCGACACTATCGGGCCGCTCTGCGATGTGGAGCTCGTGCTTCTTTGCCAACTTGCGCACTTCTGGTTTCGTCAGATGTCCGATGGGAAACACTGCACGAGAAAGTCCGGTCTCGGTGATGGAGGAGAGGTAGTAGGTTTGGTCTTTGTGACGATCGATAGGACGGAGGAGCTTGGGCCGTGGTGAGCTAAGGGAAGATGGCGAAGACCAAGACTTGCGGGCATAATGGCCTGCAGGGAAAGAGTAAGAGAATAAGCACGAGAACAAAAAACGTGTTGATGAAGAAAGTACCCGTTGCTATCCACGAATGTTGGTGCTGTTGTGTATGGGTGGAGAGACGTTCGAGCAGCGCGCCGAACTTTATCTCTCTACACATCGGTTCAGGGTACTTTGGAGAGGAAAATGACTGCATAGCCCACCTATTACACCAGATATCAGGATTTGGACTGGAGCCTTGCTCCCATACACGTAGACAAGGTTCGAACACTCTATTCCAGTATTCGCGCGATAGGTCGATCTATTGCGGACTGTGAATGGTGACCACGGATTCATCAGCGGTGCACTCACCAGCTCACAGGGTAGTTCGAGCTTCTTGCACACTCTTTGAACGTCCTCCCAATCTTTCTCCCACTCGCAACCTTTGTCAGTTCCGGATTCATCCCGCGTATCCCAGTTCCGCATGAACACGGCAGAGAGGTCATAATCCTTGAAGATGATCTTCAATATATGAACGACCACGATGCGATACATGCATACCTGCTGAGCTAGCAACAAGGCCGCGACAGAAGAATCGACGCCGCCGGACATTCCGATGATAACTGTCGTAGGATATCTGTCAACGTCGATCGAACGCAAGAAAGCCGCTAGTTCCACTCACCTTTATCTCCTTTCTTTGGTGCATAGTGAGCCACCTCATTTGCAAATGACCGGAAATAGTAGCTTTTGACGACACTTCTGCAACATAGTGTTGCTCTTGACAGGAGGGAAGCCATTTGAACGACTGTACGCCAATTTTTCGCCTAGCCCAGACGATGTAGCAAAACACAACCAAGCGCGTCGTGAGAAATTAGTCAATCCGAGCTCCTGTTCCCATTCAACTTCAACGTTGTTCACAGCCAGTTCATAATCATTTAATTAGACTATCGATTTTTGTATGATTTTGGATCTCAGATCTATAGAACGACAGCGATCTTTAAAATTTTATCATATGTACTCCCTGAAAGTCTCATCGAAAGACTGAAATTGAAATTTGATCTATCATCTATTCACTTGGATTGATACAGGCCTATTACAGAGCCATGTCATCGAGTGACATTAGAAATGTTTTAGTGGAATTATATCGACAAAATCCACGAGCTTACAGCTGGATGAATACCACCTGCTTAGAGAAATAAAGCACATTTTGATGCATGTTTGCGTAAGATGCTAGCAGTTAAGCTTGAACTATGTGTTTATCCATGCCACTTGTTGTTATTGTTAACACTCCTGTTAGGGAGTGCCACTCTCATACAAGAACTCAGAGGCTGATGAGAGCAAACAACAAAGGGGGATGGATTGTGGACTTAGGTCCACTCGGGCAAGGTACAGAAATAAGGTAGATATAGCCTATATACAGCCTATAAGAATATTCCCACAGAGTGCCACCTTCTGACCACAAGCATGAAGCTCGTACAACCCCAACTCTTGACAGTTATTAATACTGGCGGTTCAAGTTAACGGTAGGTGTTTGTAATGTTGACTATTTCCTGGATAGCCGCAGTAGAGTCTAAATTCCAAGATGGGGATCATTTCATGACAGAACGATACTAAAAAATGCATACTCGTGCTGCCATAACAAGCTTTTCGGACTAATAGCTGAACTACCATGGGAAAAGATTTTTTTTTCTGATATGGGAGGGGAATTTGATAACACTTTACAATCATTGCAAGGCTGCTTACAATTGTCATAAAACCACAACATTTGACCTATGAAAATACTGACTCTCCTTGCTATTTTCACAAATACTACTGTGTCAGAGAATGCATTCAATATTGATATGCAATAAATGTACATATGATACCAATTATTTTTCAGTTCAGCATAAATCTACCTACATAAACCTAGACCTATTTTTCCTTGTTTTGCTGATGGGCCTGCTAAGTATGTACTATTATTAACAGTAATACAGCTAATTGTTAATCGATAGACCCACTTCGCCAAAAAATGGCCCAGTATTTTTGTTTATAGTGGTGCCTGTACA
>JASFDH010000279.1:0-28539 GCA_036937195.1 Nidularia pulvinata
GGTTTCACCACTGTTAGACCAACCCAAGAACCAACGAACTTGCTTTGAACCTACGAAGGCTTAATCGCCGTAACAGAAAGTGAGTTGTTGCAATATGGGACATGAAGCAGAAGGGTTCTTTTTATGGAATTCTTTGACTAATTCAAGGGTATTTTCAACATTGAAAACTGGTTCCCAGCTGTCATGTTTCCTAGAATATCCCTTCCAATGGACTAGATACTCAAGTTTACTGCATTTCATTCATGAGTCTAGAATTCTTCAGCATCAAATTCTTTGGCTCCATTGACCATGACAGGTGGTAGTGGGGTGATGCCTGTTGTGATTCAAAAGCCAATTATGTAAATGGTGATAACAAGGATTCATTAAAGACCAGGTGGTTGTGCTTCCATGCCTTTGGTAATTCTAATTTATATGCCAATGATCCAACTTTCTTGATTATTTTGAAAGGTCCATACTGTTTGTCTTCCTGTTTCTAAGCTGGTCAATCTCTCTTGATATTTACTCCTTCTAGATAAATCAAGTCACCTATCTTGTATTTCCTTGCTAGTTGTTGATGTTTGTCATAGAACCATTTCATTGTCTCTACAGCTGCTTTTAGAGATGATTCTGCTCCCTTTCAGGTGTTTGTCATATCTGCAACACATTTGGTGGCACTCTTTGACTTGACTGGTGTTCTCAGTTCAAGTCCTTTCCAGGGATGCTGTCCATTGTTGGGGTAAAACAGGGAATAGCCAGTTGACATATGATCCTTGTCATGGTAGGAAAATTCTGCTAAGGCTAACCATTCCAACCAGTCAGTCTGTTGGTGATTAATGAAAATCCTTAGGTACTGTTTGATTTCCTGGTAGGTTCTGTTGAATTTGAATGGCCTGTCATGAATTGTGATATGAATTGAGGTCCCTGATCACTGATGGCCCTTCATGGAAACCCATGGTTGCAGAATACATGGTCCCTGTATTCCTTGGCAGTTCCTAGAGATGTGACATCATTGTTTGTTGGAATGAACTTTGCTGCCTTCATGAATCAATCAACAATGACCAGAATTATATTATGTCCACATGATTCAGGTAAGGATCTAATTAGGTCTACTGGTATGATCTCCCAAGGTTTAATTGGTATTTCATTTGGTACCAGTGGTGCAGCAGGGATTGTTTGTCTTGGTTTAATTTGTTGACAGGATTTGCATCCATCAACATATAGATGAACATCTGCTTGTATTCTTGGCCACCAAAAGTTTTGTGTGATTAACTCCTGGGTTTTGTACCATCCAGGGTTTCTTGTGAGTGTGATGTCATGATGTAGGCAAATAAATTTTTTCTGTAATTTCTTGTCTTTTGGGGCATAGAGTTGATGCATCCAGGAAATGGTTCCATCTTCCAATTCTTTCCAGTCTGGTTCCTTGTTTGAGAGGTATTTTTCTATGACCTTGTCCCTATTCTTTAATGACTGCTTGATTTGGGATAGAATTTGTTCATCTACTCCAACAATGTTGTGAAATGTGGTTCAAAAAAGTTCTGGCTTCAGTAGGATGTCATTTCATTGTTGTTCACCCCCTTCTCATGACCTGCTCATCTCAAGAGGTAGTCAGCTTTAGCCATTTGTTTTCCTCCATCTCAGTTATCCATCTGGCTTGTCAGCAGTTTAGCTTCTGTGGTTTCCAGAAATATTCAAGATTTTTGTGGTCTGTGAATATCTCAAATATGTCTTTTGCTCCCAAGAGATACTGTCTTTTCCAATAATGTAATCATGATGGCCAGCATTTTCTTGTCATAAATCTCATAATTTTATTTTGTGGAACTTAGCACATGAGATATAAATGTGATTGGCCTCCATGTTTCATCTGGTTGCTTCTGGGATAGAGCTCCTCCAGTGGCATAGTCTAAAGCATCAACCTCTACTCAGTATTGGCCATTATCATTTGTCATTTTCACTTGTTCCTTTAGGCTTCTTCCTGTCAATCATTCCAAGACCATGTTTCATTTCTAGTTAATCCTGTTAATAAGTTTGCAAATCCTTTAATGAATCATTGATAGAAGTTTATAAATCCTAGAAATTCTTGGACATCCCTCTTGGATTTGGGAGTTAGCCAATTCTTTACTCCTTTGACTTCAGCTGGGTCCATGCATGCTTGATTATGTGAAACCAACAGTCTGAGATATCCCACTTTTGCCTATTCAAATGTGCACTTTACCAGTTGAAGGATTAGCTTATGCTTCTGTAATTTCTAAAGTACTTGCTTGACCATGATTTTGTGTTCTCTGAGAGTTACAGTGAAGATCAAGATGTCATCCATGTAGATGATAACATGTCCATCATTGATCTCTTCCTCAAAGATAATGTTTATCATGATTTGGAATGTGGCAGGTGATTCAAATAACCCTCTGTTTGTTCTGAAAGCAGCCTTCCATTCATTTCCCTCCATAATCCATATGATATTGAAGTCCCATTGAACATCCAGCTTTGTGAAGTACCTTGCCTTCTGTAACTCATCAATGAGCTCTCAGATAAGTGGCAGTGGGTAGTGATTCATGATTGTGATATTGTTTAGCTGTCTGTAACCCTGTACTGGTCTCAATGAATTATCCATCTTCTTGACAAAGAAAAAAGGAGATGCCATGGGAGATATTGAGGGTCTGATCTGTCCTGATTTGAGGTTTTCAGTGAGGAATTCATTAAGTTGTTCTTGTTCTGCTGGATTCAAGGGGTTTATTTTGCAGCCCAGCACCTTTGACATTAGGGATCAGTTCAATTGCATAATCCCATGGGTATCTTGGTGGTAACTCATCAAAAGGCTTCTTCTCAAACACATCCTTAAATGCATGATATGTCCTTGGAACCAGTTCCTCAAATGTTTTTGTCTTTTTCCTCTTGGATTCCTTTTCAGCAGTCTTTGAGGCTGTGGTCTGGAAAGCCCAAATTTCCATTTCTTGGTTGAGATCTACAATAAGGAGTTTTTCTCCTTCCTCAATCTTGGGTTTATCAAAACCCTGGCAATCAGCATCTGGGCCTTCTGGTAGATTTAATGATATGCATTCAATTGGACCATGAGTGAATTCTAGAGTTGAGTTTCTCCAATCAATTTTCAGATTGTGTAGTTTCAACCATTCATGTCAAATGCAGAGTCTATGCAACTTCTGGTACATCTACTATTGAGGAGGGCCAAGATCTTGAATTTCTTTTGATCATTGAGGGTTGTGGTAATCAAATTTATATCCACTTGATTGCCATTGGTTCTCCTGATATATTGCTTTGGTCCCTTCAACTCTTTGAGAGATTCTATGACTTTGTTATCATCTAAGTCATTAAGCTTCTGTGTTACAAGGTTTTCTATAATGAGTAACCTGCTATGCAACATCTTTTTCTTTACTTAGAACAATAGTCACATGAATAGTTATATTTAGTCTAGCCAACAACAACAGTAGTTATACTTAGTACATCATGCACAGACCATTGTAGATTACTATAAGTAGTGCTCTGTACTCAGGTCTTGCTTTTCAGCTTGACCTAGGCAAATATAGCCTTATTCGCATCTCTGCTCAAGTCCCTTGAACCCAGAACAACTTAAACCTCTTAGACCCAGTCTAGAGGCTCCTCAGAATCTAAGCTTCTCTTAGACAGAGACTTAGCAACTTGACAACTGTCCTATTCATAGGAAATGTGTCTATCTACCAAACTCAAGAACCTAACATGTGGTTTCACCACTGTTAGACTGGACAACTGTCCTATTCACTGAACCCAGAACCAACAAACTTGCTTTGAACCTACAAAAGGCTTAACTGCTGTAACATTCTGGATAGTTCTCTTGGAAACTTCTGCATACCATTTATTGTGTACCCAGATATCAAGAATGCCTATTGCTATTTCTGACTTATACATTCTCAATTGTCATGCAGTCCATTTTGCTGCACCTGGTTTGACTGTTTTGTTTTCAAATCTTTGCACTTTCTCTTTTGTCTTCTCTGATAAAATGTCATCAAATTTCAAATCCAGAATATTTACTGAAGAAGCTAAATTGTCCTGGGCCAGCAAGTTTGAGCTTACTTCTGGCCTCCTTGAAAACCCTGTAGGGATCACATGATTTTGTCCCTTTGCTCCTGGGTCATGCTTCCTACATCATAGGTATTGGTAGTGTCCATGGCTCTGGTGCTAAATTTTGTTTAGGCAGAAGTGTCCTATGTGTCCTTTCTGTCCACATGTGAAACAAAGTCCTTCCTTTTTAGCATGGTCAATGTCCATGGCATTGGGTTCCTTTGGTAATTAGAACCAACCTTGCTCAATTATGATGTAGTGAATGCTGCAAAGAAATTTGTGAGCTTGGAGCTCATCTAGTGGAAGATCAGAGAAAATTTCTCTGTTTATCATCAAATGCTGTCAGATCTTGAATGCTATGAAATCATGAATTTATGAACAATACCAAAGTGCTACAGCCAGCACAAATATGGCAATGGCCTCACTTCCACAATCTATGGTGCTTTGAATTGGGGTCCCTGTTGGAAATGGGTAAATAATTGTTATAATTTGTAGCAACCCAGAGACTTACCTCCTAGTGTATAAATTAGGCTCAAGTAAAGATATACAATACCACTCTTCAGGAAATTGTTCAGAATAACCCAAAGACCCAACCATTTGCCAGGCCATTTGTCACAAACCCTCCAAATAGGAAAGCCAATGGAGTTTACTTTGTCATGTTCATCTGTATTCCATTTGGGATTAGGCCTTATTGTATCCAAGGTCACTTGATGAACTTTCTTTGCTGTAGGATGCTGCAGTTGGAAACCATCTGGGTCATGGATTTGCATTTCATCTTTGACATTATCACTGTCACAAATTAATAATAAACTTCACAGCCATTCACTGATAAATTTACCCATGGTTACATACCAGGCCAAGTGGATACCAGTTTTGTGAATGATCCCTTCTTGGATGGTACTAGGGCCTTGTCTACTGAGCAGATCATTTGAAAGTTGGTCAAGGACCAACTGTCACTTGACTGTCTCTGGCAATGACTGCATAGTCACACCACTTGTGCTCAGGCCAAATTCCTTCTGACAGTGACCAATTAACTTTTTGCTGTCCAGAATCTCAGTCATCATAGATATTCTGTAAGTTTGAAAAGTTTACCTCATCTCAATTTCATGTTTGGTATGCAAGAGATCCTTGATTATTTGTACTGATTCCTCATTGATGATATTCAGTGAGGATTTTGTGCACATGAGAGTCATTTCTTGCAGCTGTTGACAAATCATGTCAATAATTGTTTTGTATTTGGCCATGACATAGTACAACTTATGGCAAGTCAAGCACTGGTTCTTACCAGTCAGATTGGGCATCAGTGAGTACAAAATTGAAGATGGAGCTGCTTCATTGCATTCCAACTTCCCTATGATAATACTTTATATCAAACAAAGCAACATGTGTTCTGCATGTATTCTGCATGTATTTGCTGTCAGCTCCCACTTAAAAGATAATTAATATAGCTGAAAATGGAACTACATAAAATGGCATGATATTACTACTGATGACAATTATGAGAATCAATTTCGTGCTTAACTAGTCTTTAGGGAATGCAAGTTTTCGGAGTAGTAGACAACCTTGCCTGTATAATATAAATTTACAGTCAAACAATATTCCGAAGGTCATATCTGAGGACTGACATATAGTCCAATATCCATATGTTATGATGTCACACAGGACAACTGCCGCCGGAGACAGGCACACGTTGACGCCGCAATCCCTTGATACATGCAACACGAACCGAAATTAATTTGCGAGCGTTTCGCGATGCACCATATTTTCGCATGTATCTGTTTTCCTTTAGTTTACATTTTATGGCTTTTCTATAGTTAACTGCATTGGTATATATGTTTCACGTTGATTAGTATATGTGTAGTCTACAATTGTTGTATGTATTTCATCCATTTGCCCTCTCGAACCCCCCCCCATCCTTCTGAGGACAAACTGTCTTCGATGTCGTCGAGACTGCGTCATTTATTTTAACAGATGGGGCTGTAACTATTAGGGCAGAGCTGTTTGAGGTGTGGTGGGGATGAAGGTTATGAATCCTCATCTTCCGAATCTGTTTGGGGAACTGGTTTGTCATCAAACGTGGGTCCGAGGGAGGGGCATAGCGAGTGCCGGACCGCAAAACTGCTGTCGACTAATCAATCCATGGGTCATAGGCCATGGCCGTGGCTCCATCATTGACATCACCGGCAGCTAGCTAGCTCAGTCCTGGAGTAACAAGGTCATCCGATAACCCCCTTCTCATGCTCATCTGCATCCTTCGCTCATCACTCATAGCACTATCTTAAATACCAATTACCGAATTCCAATGTCGCGCCTCGGTCATGATACTGATGTTCGAACTTCGATGATATGCAAAACCCTAGGCCTGTATTACAGTAATCCGAATGGAAAATTGTTCAGGTCTTTAGGTGTTCCACCCGAACAATCCCCATCAGCTCGACAAGCCGGAGCTTAGCGCTCAGCAATGGGTTCAGTTACACTTGGTTACATTCACCTCGCGAGCTTTGCCCCCCAATTCACCATACAGCCGCCTTATCTTGGCGTCTGCTAATGAAGCGGGCCCAGAGCACGCATACGACCAAGGCTCCGTCAGTATGTGTCTATATATGTAGCTTCCCATGCCGTTGCATGAGAGTTTAAGTTTCGTTACCACATGTTCGGTTACTGAGGGCCATCGAGCGACGCAGACTGCAGTTGCCCAAGACTGAATGCTTCCAGGGGTGCTTGACAGGCGGGTATTGCGCCGGACACAAAAACTTGGCTCGCAGAAACTAATTCACTCTCCTTACATATCAACTACCTGGTCGAATGCCACACCAATTTCTCTACCCTGTCGTCAATACGTGGTCTCATCTACTTCCATGATTCCAGCACAACCATATCTGCCATGGAAAGGTGTGTTTTGTGGCAGTTTGTATGGTGGCAGTCTTTGCTAACATTGGGACATCATCACTCCTCGTCAGTGTCGATGACGGTGCTGCACACACTGGCAGTGCTGTCTTCGTTGTTTAGGTTCGAACATCGAAGGAGAACAGGGAGGTTGTGGTGGGATGATTATGCCGCGATGGTGCCAGCTCTCTTGGAGTCGCTTAATATCGTTACTCTTTGGCTTCGGATTAGGAGTTTCGGTACGTGTGGCTATACCCAGCTCGCTCTGCCTCCATAATACTAATTATAGTCTAACAGATCCAACACTTCCTGCGGAGAATGTACGGCATTTAAAAGCAGCTTTCAGCTTCATCAATTCATTCGCCTTTGCGTCTACGTTGTGGTTAGTATTACTTGTCCTCTACGACAGTAGGCTCCTTCTCACCAAATATTCACCTGCACATTTAAGGTGGTCGAGAATCAGCATCGCTCTCGCTATCATCAGAATCACCCCAGTATGGTCAAAGACCCGAATTTTCGTCGTTGGCCTCCCCTTTGCATTCATCCTCAATTGGATGGGGTTGGTATTGGCGATGGAAATAAGGTGCGCTACCGATACTGCCTGGCAGCATGTCAAGGCGGATATCTTGATCTGCGGACCTACATACGGCGTGACTGTCTTCACTGTGTCGAGTGAGCATTTATTTCTCACTTCTTGATATTCAATAAAGTGTTATTCCTTTTTCAGCTGACATTGTAGCGGATGTCTTGCTCGTCTTATTTCCCCTTTATCGGCTTTGGGGCATAAAGCTACCACCAGATGACAGGCGTCTCGTTTTATTCGTGTTTTCGACGAGCATATTGACTATCTTGGCGGCGGTGTCTGTCACGATCGTCTCTTACAGCGGATTTTTTAGTGGTCCTGGAGCGTTACTAGTCTGGTTAATGATGACGCACATCGAGGTGAGCATTGAATTGTTGGATGGGCAGTTGTTTTTCGTAATGTCTAATTTCAGGAGGCTATTTCCCTCATTGCATGCAACCTTCTCGTTCTCATTTCATGGGGATATCAAGTATTCTCACGTGTCAACGATGTCCAGAACTTCACTGAACATATTACACCACATTGGAGTAGTGGCCGTCCGCATGGGGACTCAACGCCAACCTTTGTTTTAACGGAATTGTCAGCAAATCGTTCGAGTCACAGTGATCTCCCAGTCGGCTCATCTAGTCAGCTGCATGCGGAAGAAGAGGGGGGCAACATTGAGGAGTGGAAGCCTGCGTGTGAAGCGGTCGACGCTATATCCAAGCCGCACGTAGTGTAATTGCAGTAAATCGGACTCTAACGACACTAAAAATAATCTATCTCACCTATACATATGTAGACATTAGAATAAGTGTATATACTGTATTATCATGCACGACTTGTACATATTATGTTAACTTTGAAGGACACTGCCTTAGCTACATTCGGGCTTGCATCGAACATTTCCATGACATCTCTAATGATACGCCATGAGCGTAGTCGGTAACCTGCACCGTGCGAATGCGAAGAACTAATTTACTACATGTGTGAACATCGGGATGACGCTGAAGAAGTTTAGCGGCACTTCTGCTGTCCTGGTAAATGGACAAGGTGTGCAGTAGGTGCGAAGACGGCGTCTATTGCCGGCGGTTCCGTGGCCTCGAGAGTTAAGGGAATCGTTGTTTGTAACTCCGTCCCAAATTCGGTATTTCCCTGATGTTGGACTTGACCGATATTTTTTTTTAAAAAAAAAAAAAACTCTATATTTACGTACAACAAGTAAGACGGGTTATGTTAATATAACCAATCTACGGGTGTGAAAGCGATCTAACTATGGGGGACTGAGGAGTCGATATGACCGTAGAGTGTCCAGCTGCAATGTCCAAGTTCGGGTATAGGGTATTGGTGAGTGACCTGGTGTTCTTCGAGCCTTTTCTGCGCTCAACTCCAATTATGAAGGCCAAATTTCAATCCAGCACTGATTCATTTCGTTCTTAGAAAGATATATCTCCTCCTAGAACAGCTTTGGAGGTCAAAACAGGAATATCAGACGATCTGTTCACCGTGATGATATCCCCAGTGTCACATCCAACTGCCAGCTCATGCGCAAATCCACTTGTATCCAAAGCCTACATGTCTCCTCAAGATGGAGCCCCCCATCAATTCAAATCCAGTCTACTAGCTCCGTATCATCGACATCATGTCGCGCGTCCCAGAGAGTTCGACAAATAGGATGACACTCGGCTTCATTTCTCGCTCCAGCATTGATATCAACCCGTAGACTCTATGTACCACTCACTGGAAGAACTATTCTGCCGGCAGAGTGTACTGGACGATATACGGGGGCATCTTCTGCTCCTCCAGATAGAATCCCAACTATAGCGTAGATGACATGGGAATGTCTCTGTCGATCCTTGTCTAGAGACAATCACAATGAGCGCCATTGAAATCCAACACCGCTGATCTTTAAACCTATCGCCGCTGCTATATAGCTCTCGAGAGCCTCCCTACTTCCAAGTTCTACCTCATCAATCTGCTTGTGACGGAACCCAATCTGGGCAGCAATGCACCCCGAACTCCCGACCATCGCGTTCCTTGCCGCCTTCTCTCTCCTCCTCATCTTGCCCTGGCACTGGCGTACCGGCGGCATCTCTATACTCGCGGTCATCTTCTGGTTGTTCACGATGGACACTATCTACGCGGTCGACGCGATTCTGTGGGCAGACAACGTCGATATTAAGGCGCTGGTTTGGTGTGATATAAGTTGGTGCTATATTAGTTTATTGCATCGTGACTAAAAGGACTGACACGCTGCATCTACGATAGCGGACCGAATCGTGTTTGGCGGCAGCATCGCGCTTCCAGCCGCAATACTTTGCATCTGCATTCGCCTGCACAAAGCCTCCAGTGCCCGCTCCCGCCCAATCAGCAACGCGAGCAACACACGGAGAATATGGATCTTCGAATTCTGCATGTGTTATATCCTCCCTGCGATATTCATGGCCCTCTGTATGCACACCACATTCTAGTGCTCAAACTATGGAAAGCTAACGGCTTCAATGCAGTATACATCGTTGAGAACCACCGCATGGTGATAGAGCAGTTCTCTGGCTGCAGTTCCAGCTTTTATTTCTCCGTTCCAGGGATTATAATCGTGCTGCTTCCGCCAATCGTCTTATCCCTCATCGCGCTCGGTTTCGCAGGTGAACCTTCCCCTCCTTCCTTCTTAATGATATAACTCAACCTACCCTCTTTCAGCCACTGCCCTAATCAATATAATCCGGCAATACCGATTCTTCGCCACCAATCTACCCACCTCCTCCCCAGAGTTCACTCTCTCTCACTACGTCCGGCTCATGCTCATGGCGCTCTTCGAGATCATCTGGACCACCACCGCCACAGTCTACATCCTCGGATACGCGCTGTACAACTTCCAGCTCATGCCGTACACCAGCTGGGCTGCAGTGCATGAGGGATGGTCGGGGCCCATCCCCGTGCTGCCCGCATCTGGGTTTAGTGGGAGCAGTCTGAGGGGGCAGTATGCGGTATGGCTTTTGGTGCCCGTGTCGACGTTTATTTTTGTGGTGATGTTTGCATGTGGGCAGGAGCCGATGGAGGGGTATAAGAGAATGTTGGGGTGGATATGCAGCAATATGCTGCCGAGATGCGTCAGTGACAAGATACTGCATCGGAAATCTGTGATTACGTCTCTCCAGTAAGAATCCTTTCCACACCAGACCAAGGCATCGCTGATCCTTGCACAGATTCAGGTATTCACACACAATTTCTGGCTCCCATGGCGCGTTCGTGTCCGAGAGTCCTGCTGGAGCGCGTCCAGAATCCCGAATGGCTCACGATCCAGTCAGAGTGTCTGTAGACGAAGCTGAGGTGTAACCGTAACGGTCGCGACATCGTCGGGACCACACTACGATGTCGCACACACTCGAGCCCAGCGTCTGACTCGTGGAGACACGGACGATCTCCCCTGCTATGGACGCAAAGCTGTGCAAGGAAGGTATACAACGTACTGTTGCACGGTGTAGTGCCTGTGCATCGCCCATTGGGTACTACGCGCTCAGATACAGATTCCAGCATCGGTACACGACACTGCTTATAGTGTTCCACAGACAAATAGAATAACTTTTATGTTATTCCGTATGTATATGTTACCGGCATAGGGTATAACGTAGAGTAAGTCCATAGCTCAATGGAACTTGCTAAATGAGAAATCCAATGGGTGAATCAAAGAAACCTAAAAAGAAAAACAACGAACGCTCGTAAGTAGCCCTAGTCATCCTCCAAATCTTCCCCCTCATCTTCCCCCTCATCCTCGTCCTGCTCCGCCCTTACCCCCTCATTCCCTCCACTCGCTTTCCCATCATCACCGTCCTTCTCCTCCTTAGCCAAAGGACTTGTATCGAACCCTAAAGCTCTCCACTCTCCTCTCCTATCCGGGTGCGCCATACAAAACGCCCGCACCCTCCTTCGCGTGAGCACTTCAAACTCCTCCGAGAACCACTCTCTCCTTCCCCACACGCTTCCCCCTACCTCCCTCTGCTCCGCCTCCTCGCGCATAACAGCCATCTTTTTAACTTCTACTGTAATCCCAAACAGCCGCTTCAAATCTCCCACATCCTGCCCTGCCTTCCCCCGTTTATGCGCCTCCTCCGCATTCACATGGTCGGACCACCCTTGCAATTTATGGGCCAGCAACACGGGGAACGGGACGAGAGGCACGCCGTCCACCAGCTTGATGTCCGTGAGCGGAAGTTGAGGCAAATCCATGATCCCCGGGATCAGGATGTCGACTTTACATGTCGGTCCCGGGTAGGTCGCGCGGTAGTGCAGAATGCGGTAGGGCGCGGTGGGGTCGCGCGGGAGAGTGAGGAAGAAGTGCCGTGAAGAGGTGCGCAGGATGAGGGATTTAATGTCAGCGGCGGAGAGCGGTGGGGTGCCGTCTTCTGGCGGGGGCTGCAGGACGAGTAGGTCGACATCCTACGAACACGAACTCGTGTTAGCCTCACAACTTAACTGAACATAGAAGACAAGAGACACACCTTCGGACACCGCGTCGCGCCATACAATTTACACGCCAAGCTCCCAAACACCGCGCTGCGCAGTCCGTGCTCCGCGAGGACTTCGACTACTTTGCGAGCGGCGGAGAGGACGAGATGGTAGTGCGCCTCCTGGGCGGCGGCCTTTTCGGCGCGGGATTTGGCAGGCTTTTTGCGTTTGGGTTTCGGGGCGGCGGGGGTGGTGGGGTCGGCGGATTGGGAGGTGGAGGGAGCAGGGGCTTGCGGGGTGGGGATGGGGGTGGGAATACCATTCACCTGCGGGGTGGGGGCACTGTTTGCTTGAGGGGTGGTGGCATCGTTTGCCTGCGGGGTGGGGACGCCGTTCGCCTGTGGGGTGGGGGTGCCGTTAGCTTGTTGTATGCTACCTTCTATCTTAATTGCGTGGCCGCCTGGCGCTGCAGCAGAACGCGGTGCTCTAGACTTCTTCGTCGAAGCTAGATTCTCCGGAGGAGGCTGTCCACTAACAGTATTCGATTTCGGAGCGCGCGGGCGGGGCGGCTTATGCTGCCCATGCGCACTTCCAGAAGACTGACTAGTAGATGCAGCACCACTTAGCATTACACCACCAGAAACAGCAGCGTCAGCCTGCGCTCGTTTGGGTGCATGGCGTCGAGGGACCTTGGTAGTATCCGGTGGGGTGAAAGTAGCACCTCCTAGACGAATAAAGGCTGTCGACTCGGCGGAGGGGCCATTCTGCATTGCACCGGACGGAGTAGGATCTCCACTGCCAGTGTTTTGTGTTTGCGTCCGGGGTTTGGGTGGACGGCGCCGAGGGGGCTTGGTGGTAGTGGTGGTAGTGGCATCCGGTGGGGTGAAAGTAAGGGCTCCTAAACGAATGGAGGTTGTCTCCATGCTGCTCTGGTCCTAGGTGGTTGTCTAGCCTTGTGTTATGATCTAGAGTAAATGCTGAACGTCCAATGATAGCAGTGGACCGTATGAGTATAAGGTATCAATGCCATCCCGCCCCGGCCGGGCTTTCTCAGTGCCATCACCCATGCCGGGTCGAAGTCACAAGGTTCACGTAGACCGCACACAAAATGTAATGAGCGACGACGAGCATAGAGGACGATGAATCGGTGAACAGTGGGAGTATGTATACACGAACACTGTAAAGAAAGTCTAAAGCTTAATCATTTTATATGGGGCGTGCGGAACCGTAACCGTAGGAAGGTTTATACCACGTCGCAGCAGAACTAACACCCGAGCACTATCCATGCCGGTAGATATCCGCTAGCCTCATACAACGAGAACTACTACAATCCTGCAGTAGCACCCAATACATCCCGTCAATAAGCAGCTCAAAAGAAATCCACGGTCTCAAGGACCGATAGCCACAGAGGACGTGAGACTCGTGTCAACTCACAAGCCATAGAGAATAGTCGGAAAAGATTCACGTCGCATTAAGCTATCATCGGGGGGTACGAAACACATGCATGCATAAACACGGCGGCCTCCTCCTCATCCCAACATAACTCCCCTGCTCCAAGAGGCGAGTGAGTCCAGGGGCGCATACGGACTACTTGAGCTTCTTCTTGCTGTGAACGCGAGGAGCAGTCAGTAATTGGGCCTGCAGAACAACGATAGAAGAAAAAGAGGGTGGCGAAGGCGGTGAAGAAAGATAATGAAAGGGCACTCACGGGCGGAGCTGTGATGAGTGGCCACACGAGCGCTTCCTGCAGTTCGTCGCGCGCGGGGGCAGGCGGGCGTAGCACTTGCGGCAGATCTGCTTGTCGCAGTTGTATTTTGAGGCCAAGACCTTGAGCGAGGGCTCAATGAGGCCGCCGCGGAGACTATCCGTACACCCGTATCAGTAAGGTTCATGCATAGATAATAAATAGGGAGGCCGCGCACCGAAGGACCAAGTGGAGGGTAGACTCCTTCTGGATGTTGTAGTCGCTAAGGGTGCGGCCGTCCTCGAGCTGTTTGCCCGCGAAGATCAGGCGCTGCTGGTCGGGGGGAATCCTACACGCAAACTTCAACATCAGCCCCGCCTCCTCTTACACCCTAGAAGCTACGAAGGACACACCCTTCCTTGTCCTGGATCTTAGCCTTGACATTGTCGATAGTATCCGAGGACTCGACCTCGAGGGTGATCGTCTTCCCCGTGAGGGTCTTGACGAAGATTTGCATCTACAATACGCGAGCGAAGCAACGAACGGTAAGCAAGAATGAAAACACAGACTGTGAGTACAACGGACCTTGAAACGAAAGGGTACGGGCTCACCGTGGATTATGATATTTAGCTACCACAGGGGACTGGGAGGCGGTGGGGGGCGGTGGGAATGTACGCCGTGGTGCTGTATAGCTGCATGTGATCTGTGGCTGAGACTAGGGCCGGTGTAGGGATCAGGTGATGGGTCCGTGCGCGATGGAAGGTGGTGGATACTCCAGCGCGTGCGTTGGTAGTTCTCGAACTTTGACGTGTTTTCTTCTGGTTTTCGTGTTCTTTACTGGTCTCTTCTTGTATTTCCCTTGCCTTTTTCGCGTTCTCTTGTGGTATTCAGTGGCATCAAGCCCATCTACAGTGAGTATCCCTCTTCCCCTCCATCTTGTCCCTTCCCCCCTTCCTGGCACGCGACACGATGAGAAATTCTTCGTACAAACTCAGCTCACTTCGATGCCCCCGGGTAATGAGACGAACACGTATATCTAACCTGATCCCCTCTTCATTTCTTATCCTTTTTTGGTTATTTTGTGGGCTGATCGCTGATACGGCTTACGTCCATAGTCCACGCGTTTGTCCTCGTTCAAGCGACCTCCGACTTTCGCCACCACACGTCGTCCTCCCCTTCCAAGACCAGCGTAGTTGTCCAGGTAACCAGTAAGTCCCTTTTCCGTCCTCCTTTTCAAGATGTAAACCATAACTGCAAAACACCAACGACGTGCTTGCACGATGGGTTTGATTCCTTCGGGAACCATTCAAGTCTCTGATCCCTTTCCATTCGCTTCTATCATTGTTTCGTATGTGTTCAGTGTGCTGATGATGAACTTCACAGATTGTTTTTTAGTCTCTTGGATTATATATATGTATTTATGGACATGTATTCTTGGTTGTGCGCATACGCCTCTTGTGGGTGCCGTATAATATGAATATAATGCTTCCATGATCCTTGCTACCGTGTTTTCTTGAGCTCCATGCATATCGTCTTGCATGACCTACCCCGAATCCGGACAAAACCCCCTTGCCAGCATACTATAATATTGAACATCATGCATACGCAAACCGTAAGTATATTAGACCTAGTAGCGTAGCGGTTGCGCATTAGGATCTGTTACATCGTTGCTGTGAACATTGATTGGAAGCTCCTGTTCGACTCGGGAGTAGGTCTTTGAGACCCTGGTTAATTCTTACCCCTATGGTGCCTACAACTTCGAATCAACACCCATGTACATCCTAACGATATTGGCGGCCCAGTGGCGTATCGGCCGCGCGTCGGCACTTGATGCCCTGAAATCGCCTGAGCTTGCCTCTACCCTAAACATCTCGTCGGAGGTTCCTGTTCGATTCAGGACTGGGCCATTCGCAACGAAGTATGCAAATCTCGCTTTGTTTATGATCACAGGGCACCTACATGCAGCAGGACACGACATTGACACTTGAAGCCCAGTGGCGCAATGGCTGCGTGTCGACATTAAATAATTCACATTACTGTGTACGTTGGAGGTTCCAGTTCAATCCAAGGCTGGGTCATATACAATGCATAAGCACAGCCACTTTTCCTTTTTCTATATGATAAATTTTACTTACGGCGGGACATTTCAGGGGTAATTGAGACCTAGTGGTGTAATTGCGCGTCGACGCTCGATGTAAAGGTTTCTGGTGAATCATTCATCTCGTCGGAGGTTCCTGTTCGATCTAGGAATAGGCCGATTTCTAGGACTACAACTTTTCCTCGGTCGGGATCAAAATATACTTATGGCAGGACCGGACATCAGCACGCGAAGCCTAGTGGCGGAATCGCTGCGCGTCGACGCTTGGTCTCATAACCGGACGCCATTACATACTATAGTATCGTCGGAAGTTTCTGTTCGATCCAGGACTGTCAATGGGCCATGTAGAAGTCGGGAGTCGCTTTCTGTTCTGTACATCGTAATTCACTTACAGCGGGACATTTCAGTGGTACGCGAGGCCAAGCGGTGTAATGGCTGAGCATCGATGGCCGATTGTACTCGCTCGATAATTCTTATCGAAAGTTCCTGTTCGATCCGGGATTGGGCTTCTCGCAATAAAACTTCTCAGCAACCAGCCCTCATTCTGGTGCTGCCATTTTAATACCGTTAATCGTTTAGTTGAGTAGGTATGCGCTTCTCTGGTTCTTAGAGCAGCTATAAAGCAACGAACCCCAGAATCGAGTAGCCTTGTGATATTTGACGTGCACCCCCAACGAAGAAAATGAACCAGGACTGAGAGAAATCAATGCCAGGTCTCTGGTGTCCTCGCAATGCGTATGCATGACAGTTTGAGTATGACATCGATGTTTCAGCGCCTAGGGGTATTCACGGATTTATCCAGTGCAATGTTACAAGCACTGAAAACACAGCCATGTGTACTGCCACACCACATCTTTGCATTATTCCATCCAGAACGACAAGTACATCTACGCCACGATAGTCCGTGAATCCATTCACAACCACCATTCATCTTGGAAACTTCACATCGACCCAAAGATCTATCAAGATGCCGATATTTTCTCATGCTCACGACTTCGTTATCACTGGTGGCTCCTTTACGGACTCTGGCATGAATGGTGAGCTTCAATCTTCCCAATACGCTATTTCATCACTTGTGCACGCTCAGTATATGCCTGACCACAGGACTACAGTACTTGGCACAACATGTTTCTTCAGATGCAATGCATAATTCCGGCGAACGATATCCACAGCCCAAGTGTCATCCTGGCACGCGGGAGGAAATCATCAAGGAGATGAAGAATTGGGTTGGGGGCCCAGACACATCTTCAAGAATTATATGGCTTCATGGCCCGGCAGGTTCTGGGAAATCAGCCATCATGCAGACTGTAGCCGAACAGTTAGAAGATACGGGCCAGCTTGCTGCTAGCTTCTTTTTTTCGCGCACAGCAAATGGCCGGAATAACGCAAACACGCTTTTTTCGACGATCGCATATCAACTTGCGATTTCTATCCCCATGCTGAAGCAGGCTATCGAGAACGCTCTTGAAAGCGACCCGCTTATCGTTTCGAGATCCATGAATCAACAGCTTCGAACGTTGATTGTCGAACCATGCTTGCGACTACATGGTCCAGAGTTTCGTCTCATGGCCATCATCATTGATGGCCTCGATGAATGCAGCGGCGCAGCTCTCCAGCGCAGCCTCTTGAAGCTTATTAGAGGTATATTGCTTCAGGATGACTTCTCCCTGCGCTTTATCATTGCCAGTCGCCCTGAACCCGATATTCGCGCCGAGCTTGCTGATTCAGCTTGGGGTTCATCTGTGTTGAAAAGCATCGAACTCCGAAGCTCAGATACTGTTGACGAAGAAATTCGCCTCTTTCTTCGAGACGGATTTCACCAGATATGCAATGAACATGAACTCATGCGATCAATTACGTCGCCCTGGCCATCTGAACATCAGCTCGAGCGCCTTGTTCAGAAAGCTTCAGGCCAGTTCATCTATCCAGCAACTGTTCTCAAATACGTCAGTGACCCATATTATCTACCGATAACTCGCTTGAACGACATTCTTGAACTTCCCGATAAGCATGCAACAGCATTTGCTGAACTGGACCAATTGTACATTCAAATTTTATCGACGAACCCCAATAAAACATTAATGATGCCTATCCTTGGATATACCTTGGCAATCATCGAAGCAAAAAACGGCAGCTCCTGGTCTTTATCAACTTTTGTCATTATACAAGACCTGGTTTCTCTGACTCCCGAAGACCTCCATCTTGCATTCCGGGCACTTCAGTCCCTTGTCAAAATCCCTGAACTTAGCCTACTATCCACGTCGAATTGCGACGAACCTCTATTTTTCCATGCGTCATTATCCGACTTCCTCTCAGATCAATCCCGCTCACAGAATTATTTCGTTGACTTGCCTAATTATCATACTCGTATGACAAAGGCATGAATTGAGTCTATCAAGAGTCCACCTATTGGTACACACATTTGTATCAGTGTTGATAAGTGTACCCATGGTAAGTTAAAGCTTCAATGTTGGTTCACCCATTTTGTAAAGCTAATGAAAAATTGAGTTGGCTTGCATTATGCTTTTGCAAATTGGTTTGAACACTGGAAGCTCTCAAACACCAGTTCCCATCTCCTCTCAAGCAATGCAGAGCTTCTGAATATCGACACTTCCTTCATTGAGAAGTGGTCCTTGATTGTTGTTCCCTCTGAAGAATATTATTCCTTTCATGTATATTCTCGTACGGTAGTGCAAGAATTGGGAGCAGAGGTGCGAAACCACTTATGTATGTTCCTGAATCTCATTTCCCTCATTTTCATATCAAATGTTTTCAGCGCAACAAGAATGGATATTATCACCAATTCATAGACACATGCAATGTCACAGTCCTAAAACGTATCGAAGGTGCTTTTGAACCACAAAGCTTGTTCTTAGTTGTTGGACTGTGTATGATTGCCCTGGGATATGAATCTTCAGCAGCAGATTCAGATATCCGTCATATCTCAACCTCTTCCTTGCCAGTAGAGTTCATATTTGACATGCCTTACATCATTAAATATGGTCTACAAGAATTTCTGGACTACACACGCCCTATTATCATGCAAATATCGGACGTGAAAATGGACCTCCTTGAACCAGCTGGAATGTTTATTTCTCTTTCCCTTTTTGATCCTTCCCGATGGATTAAACTGTGCTTGGATGCAAAAAGCAATCATTTTTATTTCCTTCATTGTTTGAAGTATGCAAAGAAAATGTACACATGTAACGCGTGAGTTGTTTCAACTTAGTTATTCCTCTCATCTGACGGCTATTCTTTGAAGCAATGCTTATACGAGATGCATGAAGCATTTAATGGAAAATACCCCTCCATTCCCCGAAGGTATAAGTGCTTTGCATTCCGCCTCCGGTGACCTTGCCCTATTCTATGGAGATGGTTTGGAAGAGCTTGGCCCTCATTCCCAGAAATGGCTTTCGGTATTTGTCATTCTTATCCTAATGCGAAGCCTGGTTTATTCTGAACTGAACATGCAGCACTTTGAAGGAAAAAAGTTCTGATACTACCAACAGAAGGAAGAAATTTAATCTTGTTGTCAAAAAGGGGATATGCAAGTTAACGAAACTTGGAGGCAGGGATAAGAAAGGCATTCACAACGTAGAAGAGAGCTAAGCTGTCGCAACATAATTTCACCTCATCGGTAATAGTTAAAGGAGTTCATTTACTTTTGACCACCAATGAAGCTACAACCAAAGTCAAGCAGATTCGGAAAAAGAAATATGTAGAAAGAGGTTATAGACCAATTGTTTATTAGAGGGGTCAAGGCCCGTATATGGCAAGATGTTTCCTTTCAATAAGTTTATGTCTACATCAGCAGTTTCACAAATAGCGTATTTGCGGTTATGCAAGTCAAAAAAGCTGGAAAAAGCGTCAAAGTAACAAGTTAAAAAAGCCAGGTGTCTATTCCGAAAAAGCTAGCTGTTTTTTCGGGCGGCTCAATGAAAAATTAAAGTCAAAGCTACAGAAAGCAAGAAAACTCAACAAGTTCTACGCATATTTCATGAACCCTTATATAGACTACCGTTGTCACGAATTTCTATCAGAGTAGTCATTTTAATCCAGTTGTTCGATGGGTAGCTAGCTTTTTGACTTTTGACTTGTCTCAAACTCGTAAAAAGCTGAAAAGTGAACAAGTAAAATATTAGATTACTGATGGGCCTAATGCGTTGGGATAGAATTTTTTTAGCGACAAGTGGAGCTGCACAGTGTAGTCGCAGATTTAGTTTCTTTCTTTCTTTTTTCCTGTCACGCAACATTGCAATCAAAGTACATTTATTATGGCAGGATGTGAAACGGTACAGGAGGTTTACGACAGTTCGGAAGGCGTCAAACTAATTCGAGTAACTTACGCCACTGCTGAATTACACAAAACTCGGTGCAGAAGTGCCCCGGCGAAGTCCCTGTCCAGCCCGCGTTGACTGATAATCGATGAGTCCAGGGAATTTGAATCGAATTCGCTGATCTAGTGAGCGGTGGACTGGAACAGGAAAGGCCCAGTGTGATATGCACGGTGTTATGGCGCGGCATTGCGCCCTTAGGCTAATCGAACTTGGAAGCGCGTTGGCGGCACACCGCCAACAAGTGGAACGCACTGCTATGTCGGTCAAAGCATGACAGTAGAGATCCAGATGAAGTTGGTGGGCACGAGAGGGAGAGAACAGTGCTTTAAGAAGGACCGATCTGTATTTAGCTCAAAATATATAGCCCTATGTGCTCCGATTCAACTTCTAAGCATGAATTTTCGAGGGCATTAGTAGCTCGCAGGCAAATAGTAGATAAGTTGCAGGTGGTCCATATTTAGGTTCTTGTGCTCCACACAAAATTGTATAATCGGCTAAAATTATTGTAATCCTGCTCCTCTTATCAGAAGCTCATCAACTCATATCAACAAGTTCCAGTCCTGTCCTAGAGCTACTTGCTATATATCAATATAGCGGCGTGTATCACTGGGTAGGTGAAACTTGAGAAATTAGCCATGAAGGTGGTCAATATGATTTAGTTGGCTGTGGTTCTTTATACAACTTCAACAACAAGGAACTACAAACGACCGATGTAGACCTGTAAAGTATTATTAAGAAATCTTCCACTAGAGGCTTATCACTGAGCCCACTTACGATAGAGCCATCGCTAAAGAGGACCATACTGGACTTAGCCGCACGTGTCCTGCAGGATAAATAGCTCCGGCAGCAATTGGAACAGCGATAATATTATATATCGTAGCCCAGAGCTACATGAGCGGAAGATAATAAGCCCAGAGACAAGCAAAATCTTAGAAGTAACGTACGAAGTTGAACTTGATTCTGTTAAAAACTTTTCGAGACAGGTCGTTCAAAGTAAGTAGACTATTCAGATTTGAAGACACCAAGATGAATTTTGCGCTGGATATCGCGACATCACCTAATCAAGAATGATCAGCTTTTTGCCAGAATCAGGTAATACTGGAAGAAAGCATTAAAATATTGACGTACTCCCAGAACCAATCGCGATTCCTACGTCGGCTGTAGTCAAAGCCTAGACACCACCCACAGGTGAGAATTGATTGAATAGCAAAATCCAAGACTTACTGGAGCATCATTTATACCATCGCCCACCATAGCTACAATGCTTCGTTTATTAAACTTCTTTTGACGATACAGGATACTTTTCCATCCGCTTTGCTCTCTGTTGACTTTTCGAGACGATTGTTGCAACCACTGGATCTTGTCAGCCTAAAATAGGGATGCAAAATTATGAGAGGAAGGAACATTCAATGCGTGCGACATATCATACCTTCTGCTGTGGCAAAACGCCCGCAATGACATTTTCTTGGGGGATTCCTACAGACTTCGCGACAGCCTTAGCAGTGATTTCGTTATCCCCTGATATCATCCACGTCTGTATCCCTTGGGCCTGAAGATGAGCGACTACAGAAGGGGCTTCTTTCCTCAACGCATCTGCAATCGCAAACAAAGCAACAACGACAAATCCACTTTCAGTGGATTTTCCAATTGCGTCATTATCTGAGTTGCCATTCGGGTGAGAATTAACTGCTAGAATGACAACACTCTTCGCTTCGCGCTTCCATCCATCTAGAAGAGCAATTTGTTCATGATCAAGAACTGCGCCGTGTTCTTGAAGCCACGCTTCGTTGCCTAAGATCGCGATGAAGTCAGCTGAGGCATTCATGATCTTGCATACGCCCTTCATTCCTCTCCCCGCTGTTTCGTCAATATCTTGGCCGACTACCTCTGAGATGCATGTGGAGTCACAATATCTCTGGAGAGCATTGCATAAGGGATGAGAGCTCGCAGAGGCCAAGAGAAGAACGGATGCTAGCGTTTCCTCCTTGGTTAGAGTCACCTTGGCCGTTATTAAATGTTCTTCCGGACCAGGAAGTACGGCGTCGGTGACTTGAGGTTCACCCCCTTCGGTGAGAGTTCCTGTTTTATCAAAAACCATGATATCAATCTGCGAAGCTTCCTGGAATGCTTCCCCGCCTCCACGAGCAAGGATGCCGAACCGGGCTGCGAGGCCAGATCCGACAAGGAGAGCGGTAGGAGCGGCCAGACCAATGCCGCAGGGACAGGCGATGACGAACACTGCGATAGCAAATTCCAGAGACCACACCGCTGACGACACATGGTATAAGTACCAATGTTGAATTGAAAGTAAAGAGTGAATGACATACGCCAGCCACCAACACTTCCAGAGATAGTGTCTTGAGGGAGAGCGCCACCGAGCCCGAGCCCAAGCCATACGAGCCAGGTGATAAGAGCGAGCGCTGTGATGACGGGAACAAAGTACGAAGTTATTACATCTGCTAATCGCTCAATTGGAGCACGTTTTGTCTGTCCTTGACGGACCACATCTATTACTTTTTCGAGCCTGAAATTATGTTAAAAAAGTTAACATTTCTTGAGAATCCTCTGAGATAAAGTTAAAGATTACATACATAGTCTCGCCTCCAACAGCATCAATCCTTACGTCTACAGCACGTAGTTTATTGATAGTGCCTACGAACACTTGATCGCCAGTGACCTTTTTTATTTCGCGACTCTCGCCAGTAAGGGAGCTTTCGTCGAAATTCGTGGATTCCCCGGAGATAATCGTACCGTCAGCGGGGGGAGTTGAGCCTGAGTTAACTCGAACGACGTCACCGACATCCAGTAGGTCAACTGATACTTTCTGTATGACCATATTCTTCGAGGATGTGCCGTCTTCCGTGATAGAGAGACTACCTTTCTCCATTTCATCTTCTGTCTCTGCGAATGGGGTAGGCGTCGTATTTCTCGGGACAAGAAGCAAAGCCTCTGAACCCCGCAACCGTCCCAGAAGGCTCACAGCACTAGCAGCTTGGTGTTTACTGAAAGCTTCCAGGTATCTCCCTGAACGAATATTAGTCGACAGACATCAGAATCGAACGTTGCTACTTACCAATAAGGAGAAACATAGTTAAGAAGACTACTGAATCGAAATATGTCATCGAGACAGCGTCATCATGAATGACATCGGGAGTTTGGGTTGCTGCGATACATAAGAGCGCAATAGATGAGAAGTAGGAAACCGAAACACCGAGCGAGATCTGTACAGGATATTTGTTTTTAGGAAATCTACGACAATAGAAAGGTAAACAGAATGCATACCAGTAAGTTCATACTACCGAAGCGCAGGAACCGAGTGAGAATAGGGATTCTACTTCCAGGTCTCCAAAGAGACCACAACTCTTTCAGCGAGCGCTGATGGAACGCCTGCATTGGTGTGTTCAAAACGTAATCGAGATGAACGTAGATGATGTAACGCTTACCATCGCGCAATAGAACATCACAGGTGTGGCGAGGAAGAACATCGCCCATTCACCTCTTGACACCTGACCAGCCCAGATGGCCTCTTCAAAGAAATCGCGCCCAGGAGTACCCCTTTTCACCAAGGACATATACACAATTCCTATAATGAAAGTTGGGATAGCGATGACCACGGCTAGTACCAGTCGGGTCAGAAGCTCTCGTTGCTCCTTTTGATGTATCCGCTGCGCGAGTTCATCAGAGGAAGGAGGATGCCAGATGGAGACTGAGAATGATGGAGACCGTGCATCGGAAATCGCAGAAATGATAGTGCGAATGGTGAAATCAGGAGCAGATGGAATGTAAGTGAGTCGAATAATGGGGTCTGTATGGACTGTGAGGGGTTTCGTGATAGTAATTCTAGAAGAGAAGCGAGACAGAGCTGTCATGATTGCTAGCGGACATTGTCTACAAGACGTATACTTTAGAAACAGAGATTTGATTGGAGACTTGGGAAAGGACTCACCGACAATACATTCCCCTGATTTCAATAGCTACGCTGCGAGGCACGTCTTCTACTGTTTCCTCTCCAATAACGTCTCCAGATCTCTTTCTGGCATTGCCCGGTGCGCGTGAAGACAAGAGAGGTTCCACAACAACGACAGTGCATTCATATCCGATATCCTCGATTGTCTCTGCAATACCATCGACTAGTGAAGGCCGTGTGACCACTGCTGAGGCAGCTTTCCCCAGTAAGTCAACGTTGACCTCGGAAACACCTTCGAGGTCGGAGAGCGCGCGCATGATTGTGCCAACACAAGCAGCACAAGTCATTCCACCCACTGACATCTGAACTCTATGAAGATCAGGAGAGCTCGATCCTGATTCTGGGGCTGTAGGAGTAACATCGAGCCTTCCAGTGTCGGAATTCTTGGAATCTAGAGTAGGAGAGTCGGGAAGGAAGATATTATTTCTATCTCCTGACAATTCGTAGGATCGCCTCGGAAGCATATGCTCATCTGAAGCTGGTGTCTTCTTCGCAAAGTCTTGCAGCCAATGAGGTATCAAGAAGCTGTTTCGCATCCTTGTTCAAGAGCAGCTGAGAGACGGTGCAGTGGTCGAGGATTGCTAATATGGTCGGGTTGAAAATGTGTCGTGGGGAGAGGCGAACAGGCAGCGACAAGATCTGGGAGATGTTATAGGTTGTAAAGGAGGTGGGATGACAAAGGAATCCAACAGTGTTCACGAATGGATGTAATAAGCGGGGGTGTGCCAGGCTGCCAGCGTCTGACAGAGCCGAAAATAGCTGTGAGGCATTTATTGGAGACACGGATGACGGAATCATTGCGCCGAAACGGAAAGGGGAAAACATGGAGGTGACTCGGACAAGGCCCGGGAGCGCAATTCTGCGATTGGTCAGTGTGGGGTCCCTTGAGGGGATCGTTACCAGTAGAGCGCTCGAAGAGTAATAACAGTGGGACGTCGGAGGATGTTGTAAAGGATGACCTCAGGAATAGCTACCAATCAGGCACGCACACGTTATCCCCGAACTTAAATCCGACCGCTCATTTGTGCAGGCACTCCCAGTTCAGAAACACTTTCGCACTGCTCAGCTATGACTATGCTATGGCTCTGCTTCATTGGCGTCTGACTCCTTTCCAATCCAACGGCTAACCCATAGATATTCCGCATATTTCCTGTGGACGCGATTTCAGGGATATTAAACTCCTGTCTTCAAATATCACTGCGGCCGTTGTTCGAAAAGTCTTCGGTTTGGAAAGTGCGAGGAGACTTATTTACGTGAGTGAAGATACATGAAAATTCTTGTCATGGACTTTCATTTCCTTATATATGTGCATGTGACCCCTGACCAGAGTCTCATGATTATAGTATTACTTTGAAGTAAGTATTATAAGCCATTGAACAACAGTGGAGTGCAGTTCCCATGCGTCCTTGTTCTGCTTGTAGATATTAATAACGGCCGAAATGAATACACCGGCAGGCATATACTAGTAGATGAGTAGTCTTCTAAAGCCTCAGTGGCACTCACGGTTGTCTTGTTTGCTATTGAAAGACTCGGGGTCTATGGCCCGATATTGCCTCGTGTGCCTAGACGACAGCCGTATTGGATTTTTAGCTCTGTTCTTTAAGAGTCTATCTGTCCTTGGAGTGCCTTTATTGTGAGTCTTAGTATTATTTCTCGTTCATTTTTTGATATTTAAGCATATTAACTTTTGACGTCAGCAGTGACCGTTGTCCAGGATCCGAACTTTTAAAAATATCTTCGATGGAAGCATCTGATGCCGCAAACTCCCATTCACCTATAACTGCTGCTTAGATGTTATGATAATCGAAGTGATTTTAGATAGGCGTGTTTCTAATCATTGAAACGCTATGAAGGAATCCACATCGAGTCTACGTTTTACTGAGCCTTTAGTTTTCATACCGAGACTTTGTCGTTCGTTGTACGTATCCGAATTGGCACTCGAGGGAATGCAAGTATTTTTATAATACTTACAATGAGATATCTACCCCCACCTACAGGGAGATTAGGAATATTGTTGCATAGCCGCATGGATGCGCCCCGCACGGTAATGTTCCTAATTTTTTGCCGTGATTCCTCCATGCAGAGTCCTGTACCCGAAGTTTAATAGAGATACTATTGTACTAACCTTTAAATACTGCTACTGGCAGAAGCTAGATATATTTGGTACGTGAGCACAAATTTTGCTCCAGAATTATGTATAGAGCTGGTCCAGGGGATGTGCCTAATCGTCCTTCTAAATTTGAGTCCGCTGGTCGGATCTGCTGCGTGAAATTCCAGGGAATAGGACACCAGATGCAGCCTCACTAGAGTACACATAGATCAATTCTTTGGCAGGAGACAAGCTTCGCTTGATAAGATTTGGGTGTGGATTACCTATAACGAACACAATGATACCTGGCTTTGATAAGCACCTTGGAGTAGATATATGTGAGCCGTAGATAGGCTGTTGCCTAATACATAGCCGACATAAGAAAGAGGAGAGCATAGATCGGGATCATTCCTAAAGGGCATCCTTACTAGTTCAGGCATATTGACAGAATCAAAGAAATGGAGGGTGGTTCTGGTCTGTTCTAGTTCCCAGCGAGAAGCGGTCGACGATGATGCTCACACAATCTATAAATACGACAAGAAGTTCCCAGTGACAGCCAGGAGTGCAGGTGGCACTCTATAGCAGCGCAGTTGTGGTGTCTTTTGTACATCATGGCCATATTATGCTTAACTAGAATAAGCGTATCTAAATATGTTGTAACGTGGATACATGTGCCTACTATTGACTCGCACCCTCGGACGCCTATTACTTCCAGAAGAGACCGATCGTTTGATTAACAACTTCAGCTTGGATGGGGTTCGTTCTTTGTCGACAGTACTGGTGGCGTAGAAGTATCATGGCATAATAGTGGCGCCTGCCAAAAATTGGGTGGGTTTTGTAAGACTTTGGCAACTGAAGACTTACGGCTGTTTGAGAAACGACACAGAAGCTTACTTGTGTGATGGCGTCTGTCATTCATACATCTGGAGCCTAGTTGTTTATTTGGGTTAGAAACGAGTGTTATAACACCCGTAGAACAAGTAAACAAACTTACACCTCCATATGTTACTCTAACATTAGTTGATAGCATGAAAAGAGATATAGATATACTTTCTTTCTGTCATGATCCAACACTGTTAGTCATGGTAGCTCAAGCTAAATGCACGCAGATTTAACTTTGCCAAATACGCATCAGTGCGACGCTAAAATAAATTGCAATGCCCTGATGCGAGAATACGGACAGAACATCTTAACGATCTAAGCTGAGGGGTGAAGTATCATAATGCCCGAGTATGTAACCACATATACATCGACCAGTGAGAATGGATCAGGGTGAAGAACAAACGGTATAAATATGTTTAGAGGAACGTAATCGCCGCAAAGAATAGAGAAGTCCTTTGACAGTGATATAAGAAGCAAGTCGGGGATCGGAGTGATGGGGCATACCGACTCAAGATTGAAATGGTCAGTGAGACCGACTTCTATTAATTCAAACGGCGGGAGAAGTTCGTAGAAAGCATGCAAGTATACCAAGGCCGCCTGCGCAGAACATATGTGGCCGTGATCAGCCAGAAAGCCACAGTATCGACGGTCTTCAAAGCCAACTATCAATGGCTGCGTTTAAAATCGGGCTTCTGGAATATGCATAAACATGAACTACATGTAACATGTGCGATATTCCTCGGCCATCAGTGAAATGCTCATATAGGATAGAAACAAGCTTACCGAGGTTTGAACCATCTGCAGTTATGACAGCCACAAAAGACGCTGCGTTTAAAATGAGCTTCCGGAAGGTGTATCCACATTTCAATTGTATACATCTCGGTAAGGTCCAACGCTGGTGATTGTACTCGAGAAAACCATTGGAATGCGATCTCACGTCGATAGATGAGTAGAAAACCAGAGGTTCGATGAAGAACGATGAGAGTGGCAGAAACTCAGCGACAACGTGCGCTATAAGTGCTGGACTGAGCTGTTATTTGACATCATGTATGTAGTTTCAAAACATGGTAAGTAAGATCAAATCATTTGCATCTTAACTGAAAAGTTCATCAGCAGCTGAGAATAAAGCATTGAAATGCTCTTGTCTTGTGGTAATTTACCTAGAAAACCTGGTGACTCGCTAGCCATAACCAGTATTAACTTCTCTGAGACTCGAGGTAAACTATGATAGCCCATCAAGAATAGGAGGATAGATTATTGGAGTGATATGAAACGGCTACGCCAGAGTGACACGAGGAGGAGAAATGGTACTAGCCTGTGTGACCAGGTTGCTACACTGGCTCACACGATTCAAGTAGCGGGCATGGGAGAGCCTAGCTGAAGGACCACAAGAGACCAATACCACCAGTACTGCCAACAACGAAACCCCTGACCAGACCCCCTCCCACTGCTGCTAAAATGGCTTAACAACACAGAACATTCGAGCTTCCCTGGAAGCACCCACCACTACACACACCACCCAACCAAGGAGTCTAACAAATTGGAACCTCCATCTCCAC
>JASFDH010000280.1:0-28502 GCA_036937195.1 Nidularia pulvinata
CACCGGTTGGACCCTGCCCCGCGCATTGGGGTAGATATTGTTCGGGAATAGCGGCCCTAGAGGAAGAAAAAGGGACGCGCGTTAGTCTCAGAGAAAGCGAAGTGGGAATCGGAAGATGAAAACGGGTCATGGAGATGGAGTAAACGAAAATGAATGGGCAAGGTGAAGGCTTCGAAACAGAGCCCTCCTATTTTCCATCCCGCACCGCATACATGAACTCCAAGTCCAAGCATTGCCTACCCCAAAACAACAAGAATTTTACTCACCAGGTCCCACATAGCGTGATATCCAGCACTAGATTCTGCGACGTGAAAAACTGGGGAATGTTGCAAGTGCTCACTGGGTAGCTAGCGGAGGGTAGACCCCAGTCGCTGATATCGAGGGCGGAGGTAGAGGTGGAGCCAAGGAGGGAGGCGGGGATGGCGTTACGCTAGATTTAGGTATTAGTATGTGTGAAGGGATAGAGTGGGCAACGCACTGGGAAGAACCAAATGCTGGGTAAAAAGAGGGGAGAGAGAGGTCAGTATGTAGCAAACGGTTATGACAAGGAAACGGTTAGCTCACAAAATTCTGTAATAACACCAAAACAATTATCAGCATCTTTCCTCTCATACCAGACAGTCCCACTTACCCAGCAACATCAAACTGTGCCGCAAATACGCCTCCACCGTTCTGTGCAAACGTGCTCCCAAAGCTCGCGGGCTTGGTCTCGCTCACCACGCACCCCGTAGGGATGGAGCAGTCTGTGCTCGCCCCAGGAATCCCAAGTTCGTTCACATTGGGGGCCTGGGTGCACCCCGGGAGAGTGTGCAAGGCTATCTGGTTATGGTCCATGAGGTTGATGCCTTCGATTATGCTGTACGGGAACGGAGGATAAATAGGCGAGTATGAGAGACCAGGAAGGGGGTGGACATACTCGATCTCGCCCCCGTTGGGCCATAGGCCGGGACCCTTGGTCCAAAAGGCGGGCCATACCTATGCAGGAGGGAGAAGAGTGAGCATGAGCAAAAGGAGGGGAGGGAAAGGAAGCAGCCAACCGAGCACCCGAACGGCAGATGCACGAAATCCGCGACCCAAAGGCTGCCGATATCGTACAATGCCTGGCTCGTAATGCGGATCTGTATAATGACCAAATGCATCAGCATTTCGCTCCAGTAACCTAAGGGAACGAAAAAGAGAGAAGAAAGTGACGCACCGACGCACGCTTGTCATTAAAAGCCACGGTCGACGTATTATCCACCTTCATGACTGCATTGCCCTCGTTCGTGAAGTAGACGAGACCCTGCTTGAACGCATCGTCCCGGTTGAGCCACCACACGTCGCCTAATGTAGGTGGAACGGTAAGTAAAATTCTTGGAATAAAACAATGAAAAGGCAAGCAAGTTATGCACCCAAAGTCAGATTATCCCAGCTGCCATAGAAGTCCCATCCGTCAAAGAACGAAGTCCCGGAGTAGTCGTGCAAGAGATCGTATGCCCATGCTTGGGGCGGTGCTGGAAGCGGTAGGTACGAGGAGAGGAGACAGAAGGCGAAAGTAAAGATAAGGAGGGAAAACATGTTCAAATCGTGCTCAGGAAGCCAAGGGGGGGCACAAAAAGGTTGCTATGCTGAGCTGTCGTATAGGCGAGTAACTGGATGGAGAGAGGAACTATGACGTTCCGCTCCTCTAAAAGCAAGCACTTATATAGCACTACCAACTGCGCATGCGGCACAAACTTGTTTAGAGCTTATGGTGTGACCACAAGAATAGAAGGGAGGCGGAAGTGACAAGGGAACGGAAACAAGGCGCCAGAGGATAAATATTGATCTGAACAGACGCGGATTGGACTAAAGAGTAGCCGGTGGCCACACAGTGCACAGGAAACAGGAAATGAGCGAAAACAAAGTCTGTGTGCGTGCACGCCTGCTTTGGCTTTCAATCGGTTTGTGCTCGATGGTAGGAGCCTAGTTAAGCCCTAATGACGCATTATGCCCGTTTGGATCTCGGTGCCACTGCTAGGTGCGCGACTGAAGCTGGGAGCCTCAAGGAAGTCAAATGCCCCAATCCTCAAGTTAGAAAATCTCCCGGGTTTCAGCCGTTTCAGAGCAATGGCAATGACGTTCTTCCCGTGGACTCCGACCATGCCACCAGGATGCACGAGGTACGCGTGCCGCTGCTGTTAAAACGTAAGTATGTATGTATGGCTCGAAAAAAAAAATTGATAGACATGCTGGAAGCAGCCTCGGAGTCGATGGCGATGACGCTTCGAGGTGATAACGGTGATGGGAAGTCCAACATGTGGCTGGGTCCAATTTCGGGGGACCAGTGGGCACGCGTCTTTGTCACGTGATATACAAATTCAATACCCACGACTTGGAACTTGAAGTTGGACTCTCGTACTACCATCGCAGAGCGTAATTCTTACGAATAACCTTCATCATATGCTGATTTACTCTTTTTTCTTTTTCTTTTTCTACAGAATAGCAACGTCTATACCCTCTCTGGACCTGCCACGAGAGCTAATTAACCTCATCATCGACAAGATCAGTCGTGTCGATGGAAGCTCAAAACAAACACTGAAGTCGACCTTCCTCGTATGCCGCCGCTTTTTGCCTTCTAGTCAGGAGTTGCTCTTTTCCAACGTGATTCTACATAGATATCTGGGGCATGGCTTTTCGTGTTTGAACCTTCCAATGGACCATCGTGAGCTTCTAAGCATCCATTCTACTCTACCTGCAGAGGACTTTCTACAACTGGTTTTGCGTTCGCCTCTCTTGATCAAATATGTCCGCAGTCTGTATCTATGCTATTCTTATTGCGCCATAACCTCTCAGGATGGGACAGGATGCAATTGTAATGACCCCTCGCTACGGCACTTGCTGCTTTTGTATACTGCAAACCTGACAATGATAGCATTACGTGGACTAAAGTATGCTCGGCTGGAATGGGCTTGACTTTCGCCAGCTGCCCAAGTTTCGGTGGAGATTCTTCTGAGAATGGGGCGTGTGGAGCGCCTCTTCCTCGATAGGCTCAGGGAGTTCCCACTTCGATCGTTTGCGACTCTCCCAAACTCAAGTCACTCTCATTCGCGTTATTTGAAGCAAATCTTGTGGAAGATATCGCAGAGCAACCTAACATCGTCGGTCGCAGGTCGATTTCCTTACACTTTATAGTTGGACAGTTCGCTAGCTATCATAAGCGGATTTCACACATCTCTAGCAACTCATTATATCTTGAAAAGAAAGTTTAACTCCTCAATCCATGGCTATCTGGAGATTTATTCAGCTCTTAAATGGCACACTCGAGCATCTATATTTGAACACCATAAGTGATAGTGCGTACTTATTTCGCTTTACCTGCGGTGTACTATCCACTAAATTACTCCCTTAGATATCCCGATCGGCCATGGACCATCTCTGCTGGGTTTCCCACTGTTACTCTATCTTTGTACGGTAGACGTTGCATCTCCCAATGGATGTCTGCGGTTAGCCGACCTCTTCTGCACCTTTCCATCGTCAAACTAGCTGGAAGCCATCACCTTACGATATCTTTTTCTCACAGTGATCATCTAACAACCACAAGGCTACGCAGATAGGATAGGTGTGACGCCGTTCTCTATCGCAATTCTCGGTTCTACGAGGCGTACAGCTTATCTTACGTGCAGAATGTAGCCCATTCCCTTTACTTCAAGAAGTCGTTACCAGCAGGCTACCGAAGCTAGGCGCAAAGCCATCCTCTCAGCATTCAAGCTTACTATCTTTTACTGTTTATCATTCATTCTCGGACCAGCGTTTCTAGAAGACTCGAGTCAAACTTTCTCCGAATCCCTTTTCCGGACCATTACCAGCGACCAATTCTCTCAGTTTCGCGCAGCATCAACTACAAAATTGAGCAGGATCTTGACTGTTGTTCGACGTTCTCCGGCGCACATATTCTACTCAGCCAAATCCAGCTTGTTCTGTGAATTCGGTCCTTCGCTATCAAATAGCTTCATACGGATATAGGACTCTGTATTGTAATTCCTTGTAGCGCCGCTCATGACACCAATACGTTCCACGCATGCGCTTGACGGCAATATAGTTTTGAGCTGGGTGTTATATAATTAATTACGTTCACGGTGAACGGCAGCAAGAATAAAAACAGCGAATGCCACGCACGGATACACACCATATATCAAGGATGAGTGTCTTCACTAAAGGAAACAGTGAAGCACCATTCATATCGCTTTCTTCCCACTGTGTCAACACGTACGATGTGGCCACTTGAGTACTCCGGGTATCCTTCCCTGCAACCGACTGGTGTGAATCAGGCCTGAGTAGTACGATAACAATCTCCCATCATCATATCCTGTGATAGGATTGCGAACGGCTGCGATGCTAACTTCTCTGCTCCTCCTTCCATCCTCCAAGGACTAAATTATGCTAGACAACGTACAAGCTACCCCCCTTCCGGGAGTCCGTCGTGTTATTACCGGACATACTCCAGAAGGTAAATCTGTTGTCATCCTAGACGAAACTGCTCCTCGGAAAGAGATGGGCGCAAGCGTATTCTACGACATCTGCCGCACGGATGCTGTCCCTGCATCCATCGATAGCGAAGTCACTACCGGAGCTTTTGTCGATGAAGTGGCCATGACGACTGAAATGTTCACCGAGGCTGGCACTGTCTTCCGTGCTGTTGACATTATTCCAGGAGCAGTCGTGGTAGGAAATAAATGTAAATTAACTTGTCTTCTTCATGAACTTATTAAATTGTCTTCGGCAGCCCCTTCACCGCAGTATAACCCTAGACTATGCAATTGTTGCTCGAGGCTCTATAGTCCTTGAGCTCGATGACGGAAAGAAATTTACACTCAACGAAGGCGACACTCTGTGTCAGAGAGGCACGCTTCATTCTTGGAGGAATGAAACATCCGATTGGACGCGGGTTTATTTTGTGTGCCTCGGTAAATACTTCGTTATCGCCTATTTCAATAGTTTTCTAACGGGAAGTTTGTTCAGGCGCCAAACCCATCGTAATCAATGGCGAAGAGTTGAAACAGGAATTCCGGAGTCCTGCTTCAGATTGAAGGAATCCTATTTGACTGGAGTGATATCCCTGTTAATATAATATAAATCTTAGAGGGTATTTAAAATGTACATGTTGGGGCTCGGCGCTCACCCGCTGAAATACCAATGTGTTCTAAATTTGATGAGTAATATTGGAGGGCATGTCTAGGTAAAACCTTTGGTTGTATTTTTTTGTCACTGAGAAACGCACAATAAATTCGATATGGCTGTATTTTATTTAAGCTTACTTCTAGCCATGCGATATTATTAAGAATAAGTCTCAATCCACTTCAATATAAATTTGCGCAGCGCGACTCATAGTGGACCACGAGTTAGAAGATGCCCACGCTATAAATAAGCTAGCTAGAGATACTATCGGGTATAAATGTATGAATTTACACAGAAAGTTGACAGTAACCCTGAACGCGCAATGCGCTCCCTCGACGCGGCACGCGTCGGTAATAAGTTGAATTTATAATGCGACTTACCCCTTTATCAGCGAATTTTCGGATTCAGCCCCGAAGGCCAGTCTATTGCTCTCAACAGCCTAAATTGGCTCATTCACTCGACACCATCCGCAGCAGCGAACCCTTCGCTGTTTTGGACGTGAACACTGCTATCTTTTGGCCTCTGTGGTAATGTTACCGGAACTTCCGCAGGAAATCATCAACCTTATTATCAAGGAAATCGGCGACGACGATCTTGCCACTCTCAGGTCGTCTTCTCTTGTTTGTCGACGTTTCTTGCTTCCCAGCCAGGAGATTCTATTCTCGAAAATTGTACTCGAGCTAAAGCCGCGTATTACTGCTCTTCAAAAAGACTCTAAGGAGCCACAGATTTCTCCATCGGAGAAATTACAGCGCCTTGTCACCTCCTCGCCCCATATTCTCAGCTACATACGAGGGCTTCATATCGGAGAGGTGGGAATGGATAACCAAGGAGGAGCTCGATGGCTATATGATGATACGTCTCTCCAGGAACTGCTTCCACTAATGGAAAATTTGCAACAGTTCACGCTCAATGGTACCTCGTCCATAAATTGGAACAAAATACATAGCAGCGTGAGATCGGGGATCATTACAATGCTGCAGTCGGCTTCTCTCACATCAGTTTCAATTTCACATGTTCGCAACATCCCGCTTTCGACACTCGAGCGTTGTTCATCTCTGAAGGGACTTGCCCTTTCTAACCTCGAGATTGCTGAAGATGATACTCGCCCCATTCATCGTTTTTCATCGCGCCTTGATTTCCTATCGCTCGATGTAACAGATTCAGAATTATTAATTATTCTCCGTTGGCTGAAGTCCATCGATGCGGACTGTTCATCTATCCGGGTGCTTGATGTCCGGCATATCTCTCTGAGTCAGCACACAGCTCTTTGGAGGTTAATGCAGGCATGTGCAAGTTCCTTGGAGACTTTTTTCTTTCAGCCAGCTGTGAGAGAAGGTTCGTTTTATTCATCTAATCTTGAAGTGGCCCCTATTCATGGCTCTGTCACTAGATCCTGGTACTTTATTGGAAAGCATCGGGAGGAGCCCCATAGACTTTAGCCATTTACGCTGGCTTAGTTCTTTACACATCACCGCGAAAGTTAATCATCAAAGTGAATTTATTTTTCACAGCGACGCCCTTCGATGGTTAATCCATGCCTTCAACGCTAGCTCCTCGTCTGTGACCATACGAAAGCTGACTCTGCGCTGTAATATCACCGGAGGCAACGTATGGATCCCAGATACGTATATGAAACCATGGCAAGAACTCGACACAGTGCTTGCTTCTGGACGATTCTCAGCTCTTCGGAGAGTGTATGTATATTTGCATTGCTCACTGGCTCTCTCAGTCATCGCAAGAGTGAGCGATCAGTTTGTTGAGCTCCGCAAAAAGCGCACCTCTAGCTCAGGAATAGATACTCCGGTATTTACATTGGGATACTACTCCTGGAGGGTCGGACAGTTTGTCGAATACGAGCCGTGATGTGAGTTCCATCGTAAATTCGTTAGGAGGCTACTGATTACATAAATCTACTACCGGCCTGATCAAGTTGCTTCCAAATAATTACCTCAACACAGATGTTTTCATTTTCTGTGTAATTTATGTTATTATATATAATTTATGTTCCTACGCATTTGAACAGAACGCCAGCAGCATATGCGCGAGTGGCAGATCATTTGAATTTGGAACTTGAAGGGACCAAGATAATGCGTTTTGTTTGATAGGTATTGCCAAACAAACGAGGAATGAGAGCCAAAATTTGTTCGGTTACGTGTATTCGACGTCGTCACCGACTCTATCATGTCGTTGCTTCGTCTAGCTCTTCGAACACCCCTCGTGCAAGCCTCCCCAAAGATTACTTCTTCATGTTTTCCCACTCGAAGCAATAACGGTGTCCTCAACGCTTTCGCTCCAGTTCCTCGACGCGCCTACGCATCAAAAGGCAAAGAGAAGGGCAAAATAGTCAAAGAGAAAGGCAAAGAGAAGGCCATAGACAAGAGCAAGGAAAAGGGCACGGCGAAGTCAACAGCAACCCTTGTTCCAGGTTCGAAACAGCCTATAACAGACCCTGCTGCACAGGAAGAATATGCGAAAGCCGAAGCAGCGATGAACATTGCTGTCGACTGGTACCGCAAAGAGTGTGCCGCCGTCGAAGCGCGTGCAAATGGACGCGTCACTCCGGCTCTTCTTTCTCCTGTTCGTGTCACTCTTCCAGGAGAAGACAAGCAGTACAGACTGGACGAGCTGGCGACTGTAGGAGTTCGTGAAGGGTCAACATTGCTCGTGACGTTATTTACTGCAGATGTGAGGTTATTCACTTAATAGGTGCTCGGCTGTTCTCATTGGGTCACACCACTTACAATTGAACTTACCTTCGTGTTCAAGTAGACTATCAAAGCAGTAGAGGCGGCGCTATACGACTCCAAGATTCCAGGCGTAGTTCCACACCGGCAGGACGGCCACACTATCAAGGTCCCGATCCCGAAGTGCGTTCTCTCACGTTTCTACTTTAATTTGCGAACTAAAGACGTGTTTTGCTCCTGTTTAGACCCACTGTGGATGCTAAGAACGAGCTATACACTGCGACCAAGCGCAAAGCTGAAGAGATTCGCGTGCAAATACGCAAGCAACATCAAGCCAGCCTAAAACGCGGGAAATACGAAAAACACTCGGTAGAACTTGAGGAGGCGAGCAATTCCTCTATATTTCCGAGATCAACCTGACCATCTCTGACTTTCTCTTCTGCAGTTCCAAAAGCTCACTGACCGTTATGTGGGCGAAGTGGACAAGCTTATTGCAGGTCTCCAGAAGGCGGTTGGTGCGCGATAGATTATGTATCGTCGTAGATCTGTTGTAGCTATTTAGTACCTCGCATGAATATACTAAGCAACAACGCAACATTACACACATTGCATATCCCCACTCGCTTGAATATCACTGTAGTTGTTCCCAAACCTACTCATTGGATGGATAACTCGCGGGTCTGGTGGAAGTTACATGCGGCCTCAAAACGATTCGCGGAGGTGCAATCAGGTTTCAAGTCACCAAGTTCACTATATATACAGCAAAGCTACTACCAGCGGGTATAGTACAGTATGAAACAACTTTAATAATACGATTATTTACACGGCGATCAATTGCAGTCGGCAAGATAGGGTGGAGTTTAGAATATAGGACAATGTAATGTAGCAAAATAGTATGTACAATAAGATGGTACCTCCAGTAGTACACGTGTCGGGGGTGTTCCTGCAGCAATTGGAGATCCTAGTCTTTAGTGAGAAGGCGGCCACAGTGGTCAAGGACGAAGAGATTGCCTAGAGAGGATCGCTATCATCAGTGCAAAGCACTAGTATATAGCGTAAAAGACATACCAAGCTCCCTCACTGTGAGCCTTCCGATCTTCTTCCAGTTCCTTCACTCAAGCTTCCATCGGCAAGGGTTTGCTATAGGAAAGCGAGTTAGATGAGGATAACTCGAGAGTTGGTGCGCCAATCTACGTACCTTGCGCAGCTGCATAGCGAGCACACGGTTTTCAACTACATCGCTGATGATGAGCTTCTGGACGTCGACGGATCGTGTTTGCCCGAGGCGATGCACTCGGTCAAAGGCTTGCGACTCGATAGCCTGCAACCATCCAAAATTACATTGATGCGTTCAAGTTAAGTTCAGACCCACACCTATCATTCCGGCTTAGTTTAAGCCACAGATGTGGACGAAACTCATAAAAGACTTACCTCCACATTTCAAGGATATCAAGATAATGCGAGACTTGTCCTTGGACATGAAGACGTGGACCGCCTGGTCGCGTTTTATGAGATTCATGTAGCCTTGATATTCGACATGAATGATTCCGGCTTGCAGGAGATAGTTAGGGACGAGCGAGAGGCAGATTGTCCATTGAGAAATGACGAGGATCTTACAGAGAATGTCAGCAAGCACAACGACGAAAATCTGGAGAAGGCACACCTTTTCGTCAGGGCAGTCCTTTGCCAGCTGCAGAATCCACTCGGCATCATACACTACGTAAGAAGGCTCATTAGTTCAGCAGCGGCAACAGAAGGTTATAGTGCATACCTTCATCTTAATCAAAGGTAGGAAGCGAGGCATCAATTTAATTGCCTCTGGGGCTATGGGTACCTTCCTCCGACCGAAAAGCACCTCCTTCTCCTCAGATGTATCTTCAATCTCCTTATCCGAGTCAAGGACAACATGAGCTCTTCACTTTCCCAATCGCCTTTTCTTTAGTGCACGACGCTCGTCCTTCTCCTCCTCGCCCCCATCACTCGACGATAAAGTTGCTCATGTCGTCTTCTTCATCGTCTTCTTCCTTTTCCGATGCAGTGTCAGCGTCTAACATGATCACATCATCCAAGCCCGTGATATGATGGCTGCGATGAACACGCTTCGGCCTTCTGGTCCTGGACTTTGTTTTTCCTTTTCCCTTCCGGTCACTGCTGGAGTCGATAGCATCGATTACCTCGTGAGCATCAACATTGAGCATTTCTACATCCTCGTCCTTGGATTTCTATCCAGGAGAAAGCAGATCTTTGTCAGAAGGTTCGAATGCCTCACGTTCGAACAGTTTTCCTTCGCAGATAGGATTGCGACAGCTGGGATCTTCACAGGGGTTTAAGTAAGAGCGATAACGGTAATGACAAAGTTGACTGACAAGGACGCTCGTTCGCTCTATACTTGGTGGGATCGTCGGCGTTTGACTCTACAGGAGCAGCATTACGGATCACTTCGACTACGCATTTCAAATTAATACTTAGGATTATTGTGAAAAAAATGCTAGGTCACCTAAACAGTCTCAGCAGAAGACATCAACATACGGGGTGATCACTGCAGAAGTGAAGGGTTCAAAGCAGATCGGGCACTCTTCGTCGTCCACAGCCGCGTCAACAGACTAAAAGAGGGTTAAATGAATTGTCGAACATAAAATTATAAAGACCACACCTCTTTTTCAGCTTGAATGCATGCCAGCACAGATGCCTTGAACTTCTCTTTCATCCTGGTGACGAATTCGGGCGAAACTCGTAGAGCACGAGACAATTCAATCGCGATCTCGGGTGACTTGGAGTCATTCTCGTGGACCTCTTCCGGAAAGATGAATGCAATGCCGTCCTCTTGGATAAGCGACGGATGCGAACAGAGCTGGCGAAGACGAAGGAGTAAAACCAGGACTGGTGAATCAGTGTTAACATTGCAAACAAATTTTGCAACATGCTATCGGCTTACTTCATAACGGTACCAGCTCTTAAGAAGCGATTGAATGTGGCTTGATTACGAGCTTCCACCTGGCAGGATAATTCGAAGATAACTCAACGATGTAAAGAAATAGTCTAATCATAGTATAAATATCCCTCTCCTCCTGGTAAACTCGAGCTTAGCAAGTTCCACCTTCTTCTCAGGGTGCTCTATGAGATGTTTCACATCGAGCACCGAGTCCTTTATGCGTCGAAGAAAGAAAGTCTGAATGATGGCCTGTAACCGACTAACAGCAAGAGCAGCTAAGGGCACATCAAGATTAGTAGAAATCCGGGAGGCGTACACCACGATAACGTACGTTTCTTCTTCTCCAGTCTGCCGACTTGACTTTGGAACTCTGCAAAGTTGTACCACGGCCTGATCTTCAGGAATCTCAAATACCCATAAATGTCACCTAGACTGTTGATGATGGGCGTGCTGGAATTCGCAGATCAGTACCGTTGTTTATACTTGGCATTGCTGATTGACAAGGGAAGATATAACGTACCCAGTAAGACACCAGCAATAGATTACGCGAAGGTCAGTGACAGCTCGAGATGTTCCTGGAAGCGGTGCATTAGAGCGATGACTGAGACAAGCATTCCATGATTGACATACTAGTTCTTCTGTTCCGAATAGCCTGGGCTTTCATCGAGAATGACCTGGAAAAACTGCACGCCATAGTAAGCAACAGTGCTGTTGAGTATAGCACAATGCCTTCATCGACTTGGAACAAGAGGCCTGCTAGCGAGAACATATAAAGAACATGCAAAATATGAGAAAGAATGACTGCGAAATCTCACCATCTTTCTGGCGCTTCTTAGAACGAGCTTCCTTGTCGTTGAACTCCCCATCATCGTCGGACGCGATAAAGTCATCCTTCTTGCAAACATTCTCTTTCTTCATCTCTCCCTCGATATCAGGCCATTCAAGAGACATTTTCTATAAAAGCGCATTAACATACTTGTCCAGGTGCTTAATTCTTTCAAACACCAACCATGCATGTAGTAAGGACGACACCGTAGTTCAAAAGGTCCTGCTTCCGCTTCCGCTTGGATGTACCATGATAGATGAGGTATTTGAGACTGCAGTCTGTCTTCATCTCGATCTCGATCTTTCACTGATCGAGCAATGCAGTGGGAACGAATGGGATTAGTCTTGCATTGGGGATCAAGAGACTTGTCCATGACAATAACGGCGATCCTGCAAACAAATTTGTCAGCACAGACGATCCTTCACGAGAACCTTGCAACTTACATTTGCACGGTCTATGGCAAGCAAGAGTAGCAGAAGCGATAAATGTGTGTTCACGTGTAAAAGAGCAGGCCGCCGACCTTTCTTAGACCCATATCGTCGCCTAGGCATCCGCCTTGGAGTGTACTGGCCTTCTTATCCACCATCCACGCAACGCCGATAGCATCAAAGCAGCCTCCATGCCTGGAATCAGATCGTACTGCGTGCGCAGCTGGAGGCGTTCGTGGGCCTTATCGACACTCGCGTTACCATCGAACGCTTCGGCATTACTGGCCTCGATGAAGAACTTGTCGATGCTAAAATCACAAAAAAAAACGGTTATAAGGGTGCTACAATGGAACTGAACGTTCCAGAGAGAACTTACTCGCAGACCTTCGCCTATGGACCAAGGAACATGACCTTGCCCCGTCCATAGAAGTCGCCGTCCTGATCGAACCTGGCTGCACCCTCGAGAGGAGGCGGAACATTGATCCCGATGCAATTGACGATGTCGACGTAGACATCAGGGTCGACGGCCATCCCGCCCTCATCAATGTCATAGCCATCGAGCGAACCTCCAAATATACCAGGCATGACATAGTTGGGACGCGGAGAGGGTGCCACCTTCTCCGCGAGGAACGGGATGGGCGTTGGCTCAGGCTTCACAAGCGGCTTGGGCGGATCAGGAATAGAGAGCCGCTCGCGGATGCCCATGCACATGGCGAATGGAGACAGTGGAAGCTGCTCCCCCTTCTTGACGCTGCTCGGAGCAGAGGGTGGCGTAGCAGACGGGAGCCGGACATCCGATCCCGACGCGACGAGTTGTGCTTGCAACTGGTGAGCTTCGGCCCTGCGGCGCGCTACTTCTAGCGGGCTGCTTGCGCCTCCAAAGCGCACCAGAGGGTAAGTCGGGTTCTGGAAGGCAGGAAGTGACGCAATGACGCAATGCTCGACGTGCCTACCACCATGGGACCACCGCCGAGGTTGGGCGGGGGTATGACGCTGAGCGACCTATTTGTCAGGCGCCGCTTGACAAAGGACAAGTTCGGAATCGACGCGGTGTACTTGCTCTTGTGCCTCTTACACTCCTCCATCTCAGAGAGGAGTTTCTCGAGTCCGCTTAGATCGGCTTTAATCTTCTTCGGTTTGTGGAAGGTGCGGTTGATGTGCTCTTATAGGTACGAGATGCGCGCTTGCGTGTCTTCGATCTTGTCACGGATGTCTTGGACAGCGGGAGGCCCGGGGTACGGGGCTCGCCGCGTTAAGAGAGCCATTGAGATAGACGGTGGAGAAGTTAGGGCGGACGCAGCACCCGCAGTGGTGGTTTCTGACTTCGAAGGAACGAGTGCGTTGTAATTCACTTGGGAAGGGAGGTCTTGTGCGAAACGTCCATCTTAAGCCTTTTAGATGAAAAGGCAGATACGTTAAAGGGGTCGTCCTTGTCCTCAGCTTTGGCAAGAGGACTGAAAGCGCTATCAGAGGTACGCTTTCTCGGAGGGAGAGCACTATCTACCGGCTCCGGCTTTATACAAACAAGACTCGTCATGCGCCTAGCGACAGGTGCAAAATCCGAAGTAGTGACAGGAAGCTTTGGATTGTTGTGGATATATGCAGGTGAAGAAGCGGAAGAGGCGATTGATGGGGTGCCCAAGAGCCTAAGTAAACCAGAGGCTTCTCGCTTCACGAGGCACCAGTGTGTAGACGCCTTATCATTGTTCTGCAAAATGTAACCCGTCGATAAGGTGATAAATAACTATGCTTCATTGCCCACCTCATTCTTTGTACTGTTCCGACTTTTTACGCGTGCAAGGCGGCCCTTTCGGTGTATCGGATAGTCTTCGATATGCGCCTATTGCATACAGCGATCTGTCAATTACGTGCTTCTATGAGGATTAACTAAAGAAACGCACCCCATATCTAGCTAAAGACCCAAGTCCATCCTCGACTCCCCCATCCTGCGCATTCAGACGAGCACCAAGAGAAATCGACAGGCCATCGCAACCTTGCTCAAGACAGGTAACCGTTCCATCTGGAAAAGATGAAGATCGGGTGACGCGACATTGAACAAAGTGAAACTCACATTATCGTCGAGTGAACACATTGAAAGATGAAAGATGATGCTGGAGCTCTTCGACATAGATATCTGGCACGGCAGCGTCCTGGGGTGCATTAAAGGAATTTTAGCGCGGGTCAGGAGCCATTTGCCACTTGGTCTTGGAGACTCACCTTGCTTGACGTGGGCAAGCCCAGCTGTTGTCTTGCGAGCGCGAGAAGCTTTTTGCGGGGATTGTCGCCCATGACGTAAGCAGACGGGAGGGAGAATGTGTTGCGATGGTGGTGGGTGAAACAGAAGAAAGGGTTAATTGCGAGGAGTCCAGCCGCAAGGTATATCTGAGCCTCGCGTCGGGGTTTCTCACGTCCATTTATATGCATTTGTTTAGCCGAGTGTCGCGTAGCACGTGATTCATTCTGATTCCCTTCTTATCTCGGGGCCATTACAGTAAACAGTTGTTTCCTAAAATTAGTAGAACACCTCGTAAAAGGGATAATATTTACCGCTCTTCAGGAGACATCAAGAAAGAGGTTGGGCAGGAATAGCTTGCCACATTGGCCAACGGAAGGAGCGCGTCGCGCACTGTTCGTCCAAGCATCCGACGCGCTCGCTTTGACGCGATCAATTGATGCGCCTACAGGCCCAGTCACCCATCGTCCGTATTATCAGGCACCAACTCTATATCTCTTCCAGTTCCTCGCTTGTCAATCTTCTTCACAAACTTACGGCATACATACTCAAAGTACGTCCCAGAAAGCATTAATTAATCCAGGTAGGGATTCTGATATGTTGGTTTCCTGATAGATTTCTGAATCCTTGTGTCAAGGCATAATTCAGTCGAGTCAAGGGCATTTCAAGGCTTGAAAAGTTAGCTCAGACTGGTTATTCAGCCCTGAATTAGATCGCAGAAAATTCCCTGAGTTCAATTGCTAAAACTGTGAGATTTTATACAACGACACGGCATGCCATAATTACTACTGCACAGTTTGAGCTCCAGATCTGCTCGAGCTCCTCATCTGAGGTGAGTTCCTGTCCATCGATTTGTATCATCGCATAAATCGGTCTTTATGTATTGATAATGCCCATAGGAGAATCAAATGGTTTGGTGGGAAAGAATATATTCTGACATTGCGAATAACTCATTTTTTGCAGGAATGACCACCTTGAGGACGCACCAAATACATAAAGCCCTCAATCAAATGATACATAAGCTTCATAATCATTAAAGGAATCAACAACGCAAGGCCCATGTACAGCGCTAGATTTATCTGGTTGAAAATTTAATCAATTAAAAGAACAAAGTCTATGCGAACTGCTACTGTATATAGTGGTAACTAATGGTATACTTGGCCGTAAATTAAATTCGATAGCAGAACGCAAGAAAGCATTATTTAGGAACACAAACTTAGGGTATCAGATCGCGATGTAACAAAAATACAGCCTATCTAATGATATACTTATACACGGCGAGTCGCATGAACAGAAGTCTAAGAAGCGCCTGGTCAACAGGCCTTTTAATATCTACTAGGCTGAAGAACAGCTCCGTTGTGATCAAGGCCAAAAAGATTTGCTAGGGAAATGAAATCAGTCCATACGCTGCCGGCGCCTGAAAAAACATCACTGCTCACCAAGCTCTTTGACGGTAAGTTCTGAAACCAAAAAAATAGCGCTCAACCCTAAACTCGCAGTTCGAATGTAGAGCATAACTCACTTCCGATCTTTTTTCCAGAACCTTCGCCCAGCGTCCCTTCAGTGAGTGTTTGCTAAAAGGCGCTCAGTCCAAATGCGGGTACTGTCAGGGTGTGATAAATAGAAGCGCTTTACCTTCCTCTCCTGCATGCTTAGCACGCGGTCTTCCACAGTATCGGTGATTGCAAGGCGCTGAACGTTGACTGGCCGAGTTTGACCCAGGCGATGGACACGGTCAAATGCCTGCGCTTCGATGGCTTGGGACCAACCAAGATCCAGTGAGATGACATTATTGGCACATGTGAGATTGAGTCCAACGCCTATGAGTATCATGTATCAATGATCAGCGGACAAAAAAATATTATTTTTTCGAATCGGAATGAACCCACCTCCGCACTTGAGTGACATCAACATGACGCGAACTTCATCCTTCGAAATAAAATCTTTCACTGCCTGGGAGCGTTTGGCACGGTTCATGTCCCCTTGATAGCTGACATGGGCGACCCCAATCTCTTTTAGGTAGTTTGATGCTAGCGACAAGCAACTAGTCCACTGAGAAACAATCACCGTCTGACAACGGCCGGAGCATCGTGAATACACGCAAACACCAACGATCATCATGAGAAGCACCTACCTTTTCCTCAGGGCGTTCCTCCATCAATTTTCGTAATTCCTCTATCATGTACTGTATTGAAGAAAAATAAACAGCTTGTCTAAGGCTATACGATGAATCACTTACCTTCATTTTGGTAGAAGGAGGCACCAGCTGCGAGGTCTCGCCGGAGACAGTGCACTGACTCTGAGGATCAACAGCCAATTTGCGATCTGCATTGCCAATATCCATTTTTAAATCTTTGGCGTCAGCAGACACATTTTCTGTTTCAGATAGCACAGCCTCATCCGGCAGCTCGAATGCATCCCGGCGGAATAGTTTCTCCTTGGATATTGGGTCCCGACAGACAGGACCTGCAGTATGTTAACTTTAGTGTGTAGCCATAAATTATGCACTTACAGGGTCGTTCATCCGCCCCATATTTCACTGGTTGTCCAGGAATGCGTTCAACTTGCGGGGCAGTGTCAATCACGTCGACTGAAGCTCATCGTTAGAAATACGCATGGACAGCAGTAAAAATAGCGGCATACTGAGGCATTCGCGACAGAAGATATGGGTGCAAGGAGTGACCATGGCATCGGTGAGAATGTCGAAGCAAACTGGACATTCCTCATCATCAAAGGTAGCGTCAGGAGACTAGTATAAATTTCTCAGCATGAAGTGTCTCAAGATAAATACAAATCGGAGAATATACCAATTTTTCAGCCTCCATGCGCTTCAGCGCAGATTCCGTCAGTTTACTCTGCATCTTCAAGACATAATCAGGAGAAACCAAGCCCGCAGCCCGAGCCAACTCGGAAGTTCTCCACTCAGAGCCCTCACTGTAGCCTTCAGGTGAAAATAATGAGCCTCCTTGCTCCTGGATGAGAGCAGGATGTGTGCAAATCTGTCGAAGACGCAAGAGTAGGACGAGAACTTGGTGATAATTTCTGCGCAAAATGTTATCACTGGCAGGAAGATTGTATCAGTGAGCGAACTTACTTAAGGACCGTTCCTGCTTTCAGGAAACGATTGAAGCTTGCCTGGGTGCGCGCTTCAACCTGAAAATAAAGGTGGAGCATGAGAAAGGAGTTTGAAGGCTCCAATGTGTTCTTACCATTTTATAAATATCTCTTTCCTCAGGCGAGAATTCTAGCTTGACAAGTGAAACAGTTTTATCAGGAAGTTCAATAAGGCGCTTTCCATCTAGCTCCGAGTCTTTCTTACGCCTCAGGAGAAAGGTTACAATAATTGCCTGTAGACGAGTTGCCGCGCGATTAGCTATAATATACCGAGTAGTGAGATGTATGGCAAAATATATGAACGGCAAATCGCACGGTTTTTCTTCTCTAGTTTACCGACTCGGTGTTGAAACTCAGTAAAATCAGACCATGGCTTGATTTGCAAGAAGCGCAGGTAGCCATAGACGTCAAGAAGGCTATTGACAATGGGTGTTCTATAATGAGTAGTGTTAGTGACGATGACGGCATTGCGAAGATGGTGATATAGACCCAGTGAGACACCAGCGATAAACAGCTTGAAGATGGGTGGCGGCGCGGGACATTCCTTTCATCAAAGAATGATGTGAGAAAGAAAATCCTATGGTGAGCATTCCAACTTACTGGTCCTCCTATTACGGATGAATTGTGCCTCGTCCAGGATGATGCGATAAAACTGAGAATGAATATTAGCTGATGCTTTAGTGTACCAGAACAGAATAGCTACCTTTACTGAAAAGAGAAGTCCCGCTCCTTTGAGAGTATGAGTGTTCAAGCATGGCATATAGAGCGCATAGGGTTCGCGGACCTTCTTTTCGTCGCTTCATCGAGAATTTCCCAATCCCACATGTATCTGAATCGGGGGTGAGTAGGCCACCATTTTTCTTTCTTTTTGCGATTTCCCTTCGTTTCTGGCCTTCAGTATCAGGCCATTCCAGAGCCATAGTCTAAAATTCAAAGTTAGGACACATCATTGAAAATTCATCAATACATACTGCATAAGTAGTGAGGACGACATCATATTTCAATAGGTCTTCCTTACTCTTGGGCTTTGACGAACCTTTCAGAGGCCGAAATTTATTATTAATGCAGAGCAATAAGATGATTAAGAAAAACGAACCGTGATAAATGAGGCATTTCAGCCCGCAATCCGTTTTAACTTCTATTTCTAACTTCCATTGATCAAGAAGCGAGGTGGGCGCAATAATGAGATTCGTCTTGTGCGAGGGATCCGGGGACCGATTTTTTACAATAACAGCGATCCTGCATATATGTCTTAAGTATCTATTATTACCCCGAAATCGACATCCTCACATCTGAACGGTCTAACAACGACGAAGTTAGTGGACGTCATGATAATGACAAAAACCGGGGTTGACACCAACCTTGCCAAGTCCCATCTCATCACCCAAACATCCGCCGGAAATAGAACCTTGTTCTTTATCCACCATCCACGCGACGCCGATGGTTTGATGTGGCAGCAGCTTGACTTTCATCCCTGGCACAAAGTCGTACTGAGACTCGAGGCCGAGGCGCTCCAATGCCTTGTCCATGCTTTCATTTCCTTCAAACTGCTTTTCGTTACCCGCCGCGATGAAGAAATCGTGGATACTGAATAAGGATCAATAATAAGAGGAAAGAATAACAGAGACAAATGATAAGGGCTTACGCATCAGTTTTCGGTTCAGCAAAGGCGTCCAATCCCCCTTCGTATGTGCTCATATCTTCAAATAAATCATTACTGTCACGCCTGTAGTACTCCCAGTTGATGGGTTGATCAATGTCTACTCTGTGTTCGTCGAACGGATCCATATCGATATCCCAGTCAACCTGTGGAGAAGGAGAAGAAGAATCCCATTGAGTATTCGAACCTGAAGCAACTGGAAAAGGGTTTCCGTTCCATACGAAGTCTTGACTCGAGCGATCAAATCCCGTCTCTTTCCCCTCCCAAGACGATATAGAACTCGATGCGCTAAAAGGTGCGTTGAGAGAGAAGTTATGGGAGGAAGGATAACCCCCATCGCTGCTAATGCCGAGAAATCGGCTAGGAGGAACGGAGGAATATGTTGGCTCTCCTAAAGCAAAAGCTAGAGAGGACGAAGACCCCATGTTACGGGTAATATCGGGACTTGATGGTGGGGGCGAAAATTGTGGGCGAAGATTCAGCGATCGCTGTTGAGGTTTGTAACAGTCATGAACGGGGTCATAAAATCCTGTGCGCGAACTTCCCGCCAGAGAGTCAATATGATGAGATGGAATGTCATGGTGGGAGTAGGACATAGAATCAAACTCCTGAAATGTGGCTCGGGGAACCGGGATTGCTGTATCGGCGGCAAGGGAATTCTCCTCATGAGATTCAATCATGGGCGCTTGGAAATTTGAAGTGCTAGCAGACCAGAGGGTCGGCATGGAGGACTCGGGGAGGAAAAGCTCATCTTCGGACATCTGTAAGGGCGGTATATCGGTCGTTTGCCTCTCCATCCTTCGCTATAATCTCATATGGCACAGAGAAGGTGTATCGTTCTTCCTTTCGTGAAAGTGCTTTCAGTCACAATCGTGTGCTAGAATTGAGATATAGCAGCTTTGCGAGTTTTAGAAGTCTGACTTACCTTGATAACCAGCCACTTGAACGTATCTTCCTGGCTCACTCCCGTTCTTTCTTGCGCGAGGCGAATCCGAATGCTGGATGGAAGGGGCGTTTTAAAGGCTTGGACAATCTTCGGGACTCGACTGTGATGCGAATTAGAATCTATAGACAAGAAGGGCGTGCAATGCGAGTCGAGCTCGTGGAATGACCGCTAATGGGGGCCCGTGTATGGGATTAGGTGTAGTAGGACAGCTAGCAAACTGTAGTCTTGGAAGTTGGCGTTTTAAAAGAGAGTCAGCGCTTTTCTGGCCTTCACTTAAAGGCGTGTCAAAGAGAAATGGACATGCTTGATACGCGCTTATTTGCTGTTACAATGGATAGATATGGAGCGTTACATACATGCACCGCTAACGTCCGCATTCATCTTGGCATACGCATTTCTCATTTGCAACACAGCCTGCCGCCTTCCTGGAGAGCAGTTTAGAGCGCAAGGACCCACCGTATGTCTGTGCATTTGATAGATGATCAACGGGAGAATGCGATTTGTTATAGAACGCACAAACAAGGGAAAGTTCACGCTGATATCGCCGTCCAAATCCCCTTCGTTCGAAGTAGCCGTATTATTTCGGGATGAATCAATGATTGGGAGATTAAATCATGACCTGCAATGAGAAAAACCGGGATTCTGTCAAATACAATGTTCAGATGGATGTAGGAAACAGAGTTGAGAGAAAACAACAAGATATCCTGCTTTTTAAATTTGAACCAAAGTCGAGAATTAGCCATCCCAAAAGCTTAGATGTGATAGCCAAAAGGGTATATGTGCAGTGCAGCAAGTATCGGAGTCCTGATGAAGGCTGAGATGAGACTCATGGAAGTGGGCGTGGGCCGCAGTTCATCATTATGAACAAGCAAACTGCGAGTTCAAAATTTCGCTTTCGGGCCGCCATACTGTTGCAAACTGACTCAAACAGAATTTTTATCTGAATTATTTTACATCATTTATCCTGATTTATAACAAATTATTCTTTAGCACAACTCCAGCGTCAATCATACTTCATCGAAATCGTTGCCAGTACAATATATAGCATATAATATGCACTCCTTGTGCGCCTCTTCTGTTTCTGAAGTGTTACAATCCAATATCATCCAAAAACCTCTCCGTTAAATTCCACAGTTCCTCCCCGTCTTCTTGTTCTCTCTTTCCGAGACTAGCTTTCGCTACCCTCCCCGTCGGCTGACTCTCTAGATACGCCCCTTTATAAGAGTCATTATTTTCCCGTACTTTTTTCCCGGCGGCGGCAAATACGGAGTTGTATGCGCCCACAGTGGGGTTAGCAATTGCAAGGCCAACAAGCCAGCGGAAGAAGCTAGGGAAATACCAATTGTGTGTGAACGTATCCACGCCTCCTGGGTGAATTGCCATGACGGTTATAAGGGAAGATCGAGAAGTTAGCCGGGTTTGGAGGACTTTAGAGTACAGAAGGATAAGATATTTGCTATAACCTGTTTGGCAATAGCTTAGGTGTGGGTGAGCCAAGAAGAAATATAATAACCTGCCTTACCGTATCGTGTAAGCCCGGAAAGAGGACGCCCTGTGTACTTCAGGTTAAAATCCGAGATCTCCTTGAAAACTGGAGAAGGAATCATTTTGTGCGTGATTGACGTGAGCTGAGGCGAAACATTCAGTGTTGAATGTGTTGCATAAAATCGGCCACATACATTCACAATCCGAACATCCGAGTCCAGCCCCTGAGCTGTCTCCTCCATAAGAGGGAGAAGTGTGCGGGTGAACACCACTGGACTGATATAGCTACAAGGAAATTGAGCCCATGCAGAAAGGATAAAATATAAATCACTGAAACATACTTGACAATGACCATCGTTGCAACGCCTACATGATGATACACTCATAAAATGAAGAATTCGATTACTATGAAATGCAAATCCACCATCTGGTCCAATCTCATGCGGTCCGTTCAAGCTGAAATCATCAAAAAAAATTAGTTGAGACGTGCCCACAAAGTTAACACTTAGCGATTCAAGGGCTCACACTCCAGCATTGTTTACTGTTACACCACACTCCAATTAGACACTCGGCGAGAACTTAGAATTAAAAAATTCTACTTACCCAATATATCCAGCCTCTTCTCCCTCCCCAGAAAGTCTTGTGCCGCTTTCTTCGCGTCTCTTGGGTCGCTCAGATCCAGCTTCAACCAGACTACCTTGCCATTACCTGGTCCCAGGCCTTCACTTTCCAATTTCGCAATGGCACCGGTGGCTTTGGACTCATTACGAGCAGCTAGATAGACTATGGCGCCAGCACGAGCAAAATGTAGAATAGTAGCATATCCAATACCAGCGCTTTTCACGCCGAAGATAGAAACATGCGTGGTCAAGATCAGAGGGTAAATCAATAGTCAAATCATGCACGTACTTTCCCCCCGTAACAATTGCCACCTTTCCTCTCAAATCAACTAGATCTGCTGTTGGATCGAACTTGCGGGAAAAGAGGTTGCCCATGCTCTTCCGCTCCTGCGCTAGTGTGTGCAAAGCACGTGTGAACACAATGGTCAAGGAGAGAAATGAACAAACACGTATATAATGACCGTGACATACATAAGTATCTTTCAAGAACAATTTAGAGCGGCGCGTAGATGAGATTCGCTAAAACGGCTCCAAATTGTTGGGAGGAATGCTAGCACTCTACGTGGAAAAATGCTATAGTTGGCCGGTGTCTGCGCAACCTTGATCTATATGCATGAAAAGCGAACCTCATTGACGTCGTATACAGTAACATGCGCATCAGTGGGAAGTATTAGTATTAAGCATGAAGTCACCCGATGGTAGCGTCGCAGTTAGGCCGGTAATCCTGGGAGCTGGACAGAGCCTGGCAATCGGCAACTTGAACATGAGCCGCTGGCTTTGCGCTTGACCTCTCCCCAGCCTCTCCCCACCCCAGCCAATCCTATTGTAATGGCATGATGATGGTGGGAAGAGCATTAACCTCATTGCCACTGCTTGGGGCCATGGGAAACACCGGCATACCTGCTATTGCTACTCAAAAGGGGCTGTTGGCAAACAAAGGTGCCACTGTAGCGACACTTGTTCTGTGCTCAGATCTAGTAACATCGTTGCCATCATGTTCCCGTTCAGCAGAGACTCGCCATTCAGCCCTACCACCAGCTTTCTCGACCTCACTGGAAAAGTTATCATCGTCACCAGCGGCAAGTATGTTGGGTGTTCACGTTGGAAATTGGATGCATTGGCTCATGGTTGATTAATCCTCCACCTTATCCTGTTCAATAACAAAGGCATCGATCTTACCACCATCAAGTTCCTCGCTCGAAAAGGCGCCGAAGTTTGTCCTGCTTCCCGCAGTGAGGAAAATGCCAAAACTATCATTGCGAAATTGAACGCTGAAGGAATTATCCCTGGTGAAGTGCTATTTTTTCCTCGTGATTTAAGTACTCCGCAGAGTGCACAGAATACTGGAGATGTGACATACGCAAATTCAATGTAGTGAATAATGCAGTAATGTATTCACTCCTGCTTATATAATTTTAATTGCCAGTAATTTGTACGGCTGTTTAGGACAGATGTCTGGAACTCTGTTGACAACAGGCCTGAGGGTAGTATGTTCACGATTTGCAGTAATTTTACAGCTATCGAGTATCTTATTCAACTGTCCTGAACTAAATATTACACAGCACATAGTGGCCAAGTTCACCTTTTTATATGTCGTACTTCCTTCCAGTACCTTTGGGCCTGACTAGGACTTTTTATGATTGCATTGGGACCTTTGTATTAACACAAAATCTTCTCCTCTCCTCATAGACACCTCACAAGAACCCAATTCAGATGTATGAACCGTTACGGTCAGTTCCCAATACCATACTTGAAGTCAATTGCGCTGACATTAGTTGTAGGTAGCTCCTGGTTGCAGCACCGATCCAGGCCTCCGCTTCAACACAGTTGGCTCCCTTAAGGAGAGATATCTGAACCATAAGTTCGATGGACTTTCGCGTTATGGCAAGGATTTCTTTTACCTTTTTATATTCATGCTTTATTCAGCGGACATCATTTCGTTAATCTAGTTGTGTCAAAGCTAGCAAATATTATTTTTTCGTCCCAGCTACAGACTATTACCTCCTCCCAACCTGAGAGTGCTAATATCACCTGCATCTCAGTCCATCCTGGGGCAGTGGTCACTTTCTCCCATTGCCTTCCTGTACCTTGGCTCACAGGCTTCATCGTCGGGTTATCCTTCAAAGATCCTGGCACTGGCTCTTATACCACATCTTTCGCTGCTGCCGGTATAAAAGTCGGCTAGAATTGGATTTCTACATTAGGATCTTGATTGATAGATAGGCTCCAGGTAAATGAAAATAGGGAAAAGTATAAAGTAAAACAATTGGAACCGATAGTGCAGATCGCAACCCCAAGAAAATATGCACAGAGGAAGGACCTTTCAGAGGAGTTGTGGAACACAACGATAGAGCATTTGAGGAGTTTTTTTTCGTAAGGAGACATTTATCTGGTACATGTAAGTTTTATTTGATGAGTTATCGGTTCCAGAATAGACTTACACAAAAAAAAAAAAGTTTAAAATGCAGATACTGATATTCATTTTTGCGCAGATATTCTGAATGACCGTCTAGTCCAGTTCCGAGGATTCTCGCAAATAATGATTTTGAATTCTACAAATATAATGGCCGAATTATAGTATGAAGCTATCATATTATAAGCCGTCGTTGTTGCAAGATGTGCGAGTAGTGAGCGGTAGAACAGCGATGAAATGCATTCGAACGGTTGGGCATCGATGCTATGGTTCCATTATCTTGTCACCTTGATTTAGTAAATGGTTCGGAAGACAGAATTACTCATCACTTTAAGAACCAGTTAAATCAAAATTAAGTGCTATCGGAACACAGTTTCAAGTATACTTACGATAAACTTCGAGCTTCAGGATTTGTATTAATACAATTTGTAACAGGTCTTTAAGTTCAAATATGCGAGAAACTGATCCGATGATATCCTGCCATTCCATGATCTGAACTCTCATTATCCTCGGATAGTCTGTCGGCGGCTCTAAAACATGCACCTTCAGGAGAGTTCAAAGGTCCTCTCATATGCCCAGTACCAACGGAAGCTTCGTTTAAAAGCCAAATGTAGGGTTCACGTAAATCTACTTGTGTTTCATCCCCCTTCCAATCTTCCATTGTATCGTCATGTTCGGATTTCTACCTCGTATGAAAGGATTTAATCTCGGGGGAGATAAGCTTAATCCCAATGGAAAGTGGCTATCGTAACTGGAGGGAAGTATGTTGAAAATGATATATTTCTTGGCATCTACTTACTTCACCATGCATAGCACTGTCATCAGATACTATACCGTCAAATTCCTTGCTCGGAAAGGCGCAAAATTTATCCCGGAGCAGGAATAAGTTTAAGGCTAAACAACTGTAGATACAAATGTTGAGACATAGGGTGCCGACTATAAACATAGATTGTAAAAAAAATAGGCCAAACAAGCGATTTCAGATCTCGAGAAAGAAGGATTAGAATCCGGGCATGAGAAGGTCTTACAGCTGACGGCAGACTTCAAAAATCCGCAATGGGCTGAAACAACTGCTCAGGATTATTTGCAGCTTGAAAAGAGATTAGAAGTACTCTGTATGCCTTTTCACTACTCCAATCATGTACTATAACTGATTGAAAATTTATGCTGTAAATAACGCAGCCCAGCAGGTACTTTCAGGCATGGTACCTGGATGTCATATATTTCTAATGGATGCTCATTAGTATGTTTGCACCTGTAAAGATAACAGAAGACGGTGCATCCTAACTAATGATTGTCAAGTAGATCTGTTTTGAGTTTTTAATATAAATGTTCGATGTCTGCTCATGACAATCCCTGCAGTCATTTAACCCATTTGTATTTCATCATGGCGTTATTGGCTCTGATGACCAAAATCTCACTAAATACCGACTCAGATGTCCCCATAGTTTCAGTACAAGCTTGCAATGTTCGCACTAAGGTAGCTACAGACTTTCTACTGATAGTTGTCATCTACTGTGCATGATAAGGTTCGCTCCGCAGATCCAAATATTATGTTTCACGTGCGCGAAGACTTCGACAATGAATTTGGCGATGGTTTCTATCCAGAGATGTCACGTTACGTTATGGATATGCGTGAAACTATCTGACGTGTATCCTTTAATAATATTTTCCTTTTATTTTAGCTATTACGAAGCTCTGCTCTCTCCTCTTTGCACGAGAATTGCAGAGACATTTAAATCTACATATGCCTCTTTTGTGTATAATCAACTTCAATCTCTTGCATTTTCCTCTGCAGGTGTCACAAAACTATGTTTCCTTCTCTTTGCACCACGGCGTTTGAATCTTGCAGGAACGCAGATTACCTCATGTCCCTTCATCCAGGTGAAGTAAACACCTTTGCATATCGTAGCCCATATAATTTCATCGCAAGCCTTATTTTTTTATGCCACCATATGCAGGTGCATACAGTCATCCACCGGCCAGTGGCTCGGCACCGCCCAGTGGTTCATGAGCACTTACTGTACGTAAATTTCCATGAAACAACTTGGTTATTTTTTCATAATTTATATCTCAATGTCTAAAAAATATTTTATTACTGAGTCGAATCGCGGTTCTTTCTATTTCTTGGAATATTGCTTATTGAAATTGCGAAATGGCACCTAGCACGAAATTTTGACCCTTTTGGATGCAAGGGTTTCAAAAATGATCGGATCAATACAAATTTAGTAGTCGCGCGCCACTGGGTGGTGCCACGAATGTCCGGTCTTGAGTTGAGCACCCTCAAAAGAACAGCATCGCTCTCTACATCTAGAGGGCGAATGACTTCAATTTATTTTATACATACTCTCGAGACGTTTCAATAAGAGTACGATAATTTTTTTGGCCTAAATATTAGTTCTGGATTTATAATATTAAATTTTCTAATTCTCCGCGCCACTGGACGGTGGATGACTGTATACGCCGTGCTTCGCTGCAGCAGCCCAAAAATCAGGGGCAATCCAGAGCTTTTCAAAAGGTTCATATTTAGAGCCAGTAGGAATAAAAGAAGGGGTCTGAAAGAACGGAAAACGTGATGACTTCGTGCAGGAACTTCTTTAGGAGGCAACTGCTACATACACCTATCTCTTTCAAGGGTGTTGCAGTAAATTCTTTTGAAAGAGATAGAAGTATGAATATTAGCTTTCCCGGAGTTACACCAGGATAGGAATGGCTTTAAATACGTATTAAAGCGAACGGCTCGTATACAAGAACCAGACAAGTTGAATTCCGGCTGAATGCGTCGAGCCTCCATCGGCGCATCCGAAATATTATTTTGACACGTGATATGCCGATTGACTATACCCGTGACCCCATCAACGTGTCATGATAGGGTAGATGTCATCCATAATCGACAAACATCACGAGACGTGACAATATTGTGACAATTAAGATCAAAATAGGAAAGAAAACGACGGAAAAACAGCGGAAGTCGTCTTTTAAGACATCAAAGAGGGTTTTGGGAAATTGGACGCCTATAAAGTGTTCTAAATATCACTGTGAATGATATCTCAAAACTTGGTGAGAATTGGTGTTGTTTGAACAAACTTATTAGCCGAGAAAGATTTTATTGGCTTTGATTCGCTGATATCACTCCAATAACTCACAGTCTTGGAGATGTCAATTTACCCAGCTCAAATTCTCGCACATGCACGTCTATTACTGTCTAGACGATTTCCTCTTTCTCAAGCTCATTCTCTTTTGGCATCCCATGTCGCATAATGAAGTTTGTTTGTCAATAGACTGAACGATATGGAGGATGCGACACATTGAGAGAAGGAGAGGTCAAACCAATTTAGTCGATAAGTCCTGCAAACCATTGTAGTTCGCCACCAAAATTCAGTTTTACGTGACAATCATTCTGTTCTACCACTTATAGGGAAGAATTTTGCGATTTCCCATCCCAATCATGCAAAAAGCGCGTTTTTTGTGCTAATTAACCACGTACTTTCCGCATTTAGAGGTTGTCACGCTCTTCACGTGACGTTTGTCGATTATGGATGACATCTACCTTAATACGGGTCGTAATTTGTAAATGCTGATCATTTTCTTCCCTCATCCATCCAGTACTCTTTGTCTGTCCTCAGACGCTGTGTCTTCGGTCCTTGCGCATGCACGCATGTAGTTAAACTTTACACTATGGCATTTATATCCCGGCACAAATTTTTCCCTAATCTACGATCTTTACGGGTAATTTCGACAATATCCACATGTCAGCCTACACCACTTTCAACGACGCATCGAGGAACCGCTTTCGAAGAGCGATCCTTACAACTTCTCCAGGATCATTTCTCTATGTCTCTTAAACGCGTAGGAGGGAAAGAAGATGGAGGGATTGATCTTCTTGGATGGTGGTGGCTTCCTCCGACAGGTGGAGGAGACTTAGGCTCATTACCTCGCCGACGTATTCGAGTGCTTGGGCAATGTAAAGCAGAGAAGAAGAAGACAGGACCCAAATATGTTCGAGAAATGGAAGGCGTTTT
>JASFDH010000281.1:0-28480 GCA_036937195.1 Nidularia pulvinata
AGGTAGGACTCGAAGAGGGTCACGGCCCAGGAGAAGGACTGGACGTAGAACTTCCATGGGATGGGGTCCGTGGCGACGAAGGCGAGCTGGGACTGGATCTTGGAGAGCTGAGTGTGGAGAAAGTCCATCTTGGCGGTGGGAGTGACGGTGCCGGCGATGGTAGGTGCGGTGTCGGCGACAATCTGCGGCAGCGGTGATGTCCTTTGACGATGGCAGGCGATGAGCCCAAGGTTGCTGGCATGCTAACGCGACGTGTTCAATTACATAATATTGTCTTACATAAACACATCATATCTAAGCTGGATGTATGTCCCGATCTCGTCGAACTTGCCCGCCACGACCTTCGTGCACCGCCCGCCGGCTCTCTGCCCCTCACTCCCCCAGCACCTTGTTCACCTGCCCCGTGTTTCGAAGTTAGAGAGTAACGGTTTCGATGGGGCGCGCTGTGTCGGCAGTTTGGGGGTGTTTTAGGTTGAAGGGCGGATGCATCATTGGGTTTGTTCCTGCACGTTCTATTTTTGCAACCTATTGTGTCCTGAAGGGCTTTTCTTTCTGCCTTATGCTATGTTCCACCAGCGTGCTATTCGCAACATCAGCACACCATCCAGAATACCAAAACCAAAAGCAACTCACCTAATCTTTAAAATCTCCACTCCGGGTCTCCCGGACCTTCATATATACTATCCCGCAGCAATGCTCTTCCATGCGAAAAAGCACACCATGCCTTCTGGCTCGCAAAAGCAATCCCTTCCGTCTACAAAGCGCACAATGCGTCTCCGCCCTTTCACTCGGACTCGTGGCGCGCCGCTTACTGCGCGCGTCGATCTGCAAGCTTATTTCCAAGGTTCTACGCGCTCGCACTGTCACGGCGGCGGTGGCTCTAATAGCTCTCAGTTCTCCCTCTCGTTCAGATGAAAGACCGACTCCAGTGGCTATGGCAGTCGATCTTTTTTCGATGGCTTGATGTTCATGGCGTCCTTCCTTTAATCTCTCGAATGTATAAATTAGCGGGGCCAGACCAAGTACTATCGATCGACTTTAATTGGCTTCCCTACGCGAAGGAAGGATTTGTTTCTAACCTGTTTTCTATCTCCACCGACTCTGAAGAGGAATGCTTAGACTCTTCTCTTGTCTCTCGCCCTCTTTTCGGATCATGTTTGCCCTACCATTGTGGCTTGCATTTGCTCTATTTTGTTCAAATACCTGAAGACTGACTCGGATGACCACACTGATATGAGCGTTCGTCTCCCAGCGAGTAGACGTACCCGCAATCCCGCGATTCTGCTTTGTTCTTCGACACATGCTGTCCTTCTCTCAGCCTGTTGACTATTCGTCCACTTCTGGAAACTGAAACTCCATCTGGACTATGAACCTGCCAAAAGGCGCGTATATTTACATGGCGGGAACGGATGCAGTGAACGATGATGTTATATGAATAGCTTTTTTACTGTAGAAAGGAATATTTAGGCTATTTTATTTATTTATTTCAGTTCATATGCCATAGGGTGAATGGATGAACGAATAAAAAATGTAAGTACGAGCTGCCATGGACGTGAGCAACAAAGAACATCGGCCCGACATGATCCGTTACTCGATAGGAACATCAATTGCAATTTGAATTCGATGTTTCTTTCGACCACAACCGTTCTTCAAGTTTCGAGTGCTTCATAGCCCAAGACCCGCGACTAGTACAACGCACTTATCGAACATTCATAAACGTACGATCATATAAACTGAACACTGGCTCCTCTGAATCGAAGCTTCGATTCCCTAAAACCTAAGCGTGATGTCACCTGTAAGTTTTCCACATGGGCGTATGGTGATGAAATGGCTTGGGACGCTGCTTCCGGCATCCGGAGGAGCTCAACCCTGAGTTGATTTTATGGAGTTCTCAGGCGAGTATCTATGTTTGGAGCTCATACATATGCAGCTACTCTTATCTCTATCCATTAATATTTATAACGATTATAAGCATCTGCTCATTTCAGTTCATCCTAAGGCTCCTCGAACTCTTACTCGATGCATCAATGAGATGAGCCTCGCTGTAGGATCCCCACTGCATTGAACTGGTGCAGAGCTTCGCCTCTTCCCGACCTTACCATCAAGTAAATCAGTACAAGGGCCTCCCCAACCGCGCACATCCAACAACACTCCCGGGGGCCGGGGACACGGGACAACAGCTATCTGTTTGGACTGTCGCGACTGGAGATATCCCAATTCTCATGTCGCAGTGCTACGCAACGGTGCATACTCACTACAATATGCACTTTGTGACATAATATATCTTGAGTGAACCGGGCGCCGAAGGCCCGAAAGAGGACTTCTTCGTGGATTCTCACTCACGCGGAAGCATTACACCCCAAGGCATATAATATATAATGGCTCATCGCCGGTACGCTGCGCAACATCGCATTTCCTGGATTTAACTCTCTCTCTCAAACGCAATAGATACCATCGAAGGTTGATTTTTAGCAGCTCATGAGCGTGCCCCTTTCTATTCAAGCATTGGTGAGCGCAGCACTGCTGTGGGTGGGCGTACGTCTTCTACGGTGGTTCACGGCCAAGTCTCTGGATAATATTGTTGGTCCGCCCTCCGATTCGTTTATCAAAGGTGCGGATCTCTGTACTTGTAATTGTTATATTCGCGATTGTAGCAGAATCCTGATTTACGCGTTATATATTGAAGGAGTTTTCTTGGACCTGTTTAATCCAAGCGCATGGGAGTTTAATAGGAAGATCTCAGAGACATGTACGTCCTATCTTCTATGTGTGCCTTTACCGCCGTATATAATTCCATGGAAGATGGGGGCATCGTGAAGATCAAGGGGCTTTTCGGCGTATGTTGTCTTAAACTTGAGACCGCTACTTGTTCTTACGGTTTATTTTAAATAGACAACCCAGCTTTATGTATTTGATCCAAAGGCAATGCACCAAATCCTCGTCAAGGTAAAGCTAGCTCAAAAAATTTCTGAGAGGGCAGCGGTTAGACGACTTGGTTATATTCATAGGACCAATACAACTATGAAGTGACCCCGCACGCTGTCGAAGTTAACGTCGCCATGTTTGGTGATGGGCTTTTGGCTAGTACAGGTAATTATAGCGGATATTATATGTTTTTAATCCTTTTTGACGGGCGTTGATGTAGGGGACAAACATCGCAAGCAGCGCAAAATGCTGAATCCCGTGTTCTCCATTGCTCATATGAAGAAGTTGGGTAAGTAACTCAAGTCCACGTTTTGGTATGAGTTTATTGAGCGTGTCTACAGTGCCAGTTTTCTGGGATATTTCACACAAGGTAAATTAAGTGACCTGATTTTTTGATATTTCACTTAATTCGCATGGAAGCTTCGAGATACGTTTGCAGCGAAATTAAAGGATGGGCCAAAAGAGGTATGTCGGACTATTGTGGCAGCCTTGTTACATCATTTTTAACACAGCCCAGATTGACTTACCGAAATGGATGAGCCGCACTGCGTTAGAACTCATTGGCCAGAGTGGCCTTGGTTATTCCTTCGACCCGCTCACAGAAGATGCTGTACCACATCCCTTCAGCGTAGCTGTCAAGGAGTTGGTGTGCGTTACCTTTTTCTTATATGAAACTGGCTATTGTTCATAGTGATTAATACGCCTCTTCTCATAGACCATTGTTCCAGATACCTATTCTGCTGATTTTGATCACATACGTGCTGCCCACTGCAGCTAAAATTGGGACACCTCGTTTCCAGAGATGGGTAATTGACACAGTTCCGTGGAAGCTGATTCACCGCGTCAGAGATATCATTGATACATTGTATAACACATCGTTGCATATTCTGGAGTTGAAGAAGCGAGCTCTGCAAGAGGGAGATGAGGCAGTCTCGAGACAGGTAGCGCAAGGGAATGATATTATGAGCATTCTTCGTTCGTCCCTTTCATACTTCTACTGATCTACGGGTTAGTAACGGATATTTATGCTGATATAGTGAGGGCAAACATGGAATCTGACAAAGAGGACCGAATGTCTGATAGAGAGCTACTCGGACAAATGACGTGATTAATTTTGATATTTTCAGCAGTTCGAGAAAATCACCGACAGATTGTTAGGACACTTACATTCGCTGCTACAGACACAACTTCCGGGGCACTTTCGCGGATTTTGCATTTATTGTCCACCCATCCGCATGTTCAAGACAAACTCCGCAACGAAATTACAGAAGCACGTCAAACACATGGAAATCTCACATACGACGAATTGACGTCCCTCCCATATCTGGATGCCGTTTGTCGCGAAACTTTAAGACTGTAAGCTCAAGTTATTGCCAATATCGTAATTGGACATTAATTTACGGTGTAAACGATAGATACCCACCTGTAAACAATGTTATGCGCGCGTTAGTACTAATTCGACCTCATCTAATACATTTTACCTTATTAACTTCCATTGTTATAGTACCCAACAGGACTCAATTTTACCTCTCCAGACGGCTATCAAAGGTGTCGATGGTCGCGAGTTACATGAAGTCTTAGTCCCTAAGGGTACAACTGTTATCGTCTCGATACTTTCTGCCAATCGCAACCCAGATATTTGGGGTCCCGACTCGTACAAATGGAAGCCGGAACGTTGGCTATCACCACTCCCCAGTAGTGTCTCGGAAGCTCACATCCCTGGCGTTTATTCCCATTTGTGGGTTTAAAATTTCTTATCAATTACTTCCTCAAGAAATGACTTCTGTTCGTCTTCAAAGAATGACATTCATAGGTGGCGGCAGAGCCTGCATGTAGGTTACATTTTTTCCTTGATTAATAGTACAGATAATTTATTTCTTGCAGAGGCTTCAAATTCTCCCAACTTGAGATGAGTACGTCAGGGATTTTTATCTTCACAGTCTCAGGACTTAATATACTACTATTTTGTTCGTCTAACAGAGACAGTCTTAACAACACTATTGGAATCCTTTAAATTCTCGCCCAGCAAGCAAAACGTTGTTTGGAACATGAATCCGATTGCGACTCCTGGACTGGCTGGTGAAGACCCTACCATTTCTACCCTCCCTATATTAATTACTTCGCTGTAATAGTCTGAATCACTTTGCAAACGAATTCAGTGCATATAATAATTTGAACTCGTATTGTCAATGATATTGCATAAAATAATGACTGAAATGTTAAAATGAAAGTATACACCTCATAGCCGATCACAAAGCAGTGGATCCGCGTTTGACCTCAGTGAGCTCGAGAGGCAAACAGATGTGTAACTACATCTAAAGTAGACTACTATATACTACTTGATGAAACAAGTTGATCGATGAAAATCCCTAAAGTAAGCCCCTCGCTCAACTAATTATACATAATGATCATAAAGCCATAGGTGGGTTCAACTTCTCCTTTATCCTCTGGCATCTCAATTTATGTTAAACTAGCTATATTCCGCAGATTTTATGCAGTCACGACTAAGTAGTCTACTACTTTCTTTCTTGAGCGTTTTCGGTACATCCCAAGTCCATCAAGTAAGTCTATTGTTAGTCTGGGGCAGGGTCCATACCTTCTATTTTTTCCGTCATCCTTGATTTCCGGACTCGAAGTCTGGTAAGGATTATCAGAAATACAGCGCCTATCTATCAAATTATCATTGATCGTGCATCATTTGATCCCAACTGTGGCGTCGTGGAGATAATTATATAGACTTACTTGCCATGTAGGTAGTGTTCGTGATATCTGGTATGAACCCTGTTCTAGCGGTTTTTACCGATGATATTTGAACAGCTATGATCCTCCGGTGCAAATATAACTGGTCTCGTTAGGTCGTACACCCCTTTCCACACCCCTTTTCACTCACGCATAGTTATACACAACCTAATGGCCGACCCCTCAAACGAAATGGCACAGCTGATTCAACTCGTTGATGACGCAAAGAAAACGGATTACTTTGCAGGTATGTATTTCGCTGTGAAATTCGCCAAAGCTCCAGTTACTAAAGGAATATTAGCTATGGCTATCACGCTGATAGTGTGAGTAGAGGCTTTGTTTATTTATGCTTTCTTCACTCCGTTTCATCCATTAACTGCTCTTGCAACCTTAGATTTGACCATCTCCTCACCATTCCAAATGAGGTGGGCGAGCGAAAATCCGTCGCTTCATTAAGCTCCAGGCTCTAAATTAACTGGCTTTGATATATAGGTGGAATTGATTTGGAAAAAAGGACGCAGCGTGACGGGATGTCTATATGTGAGTAGTCGATTATTTATTTCACTGGATATTCTTCTTACCACTGTGGCTCTCATGCGCATATTATTAGCTCTGGGCATGTAGTCTTGCTCATAGACATTGCTGTTTATTTGATCTGACTATGCGTTTAGAACCGCTACTTCACTCTCATTGCATCATGGTAATTTAATTTTTCAAGTTGCAACGTACACTAACGCTCAGATATATAGCCTGTTCGCGAGCTGTATGTCCATTAACTCTCAAAAGGAGGTAAAATATTTACCTCGTCTTCACAATGTCAGTTCTGCTCAGAGAAATAAAATCCGATGTTGTAAGTCCTCATACCTCTGCCGTGTTTCTTCGCTTATTCATTATTTTGGAGGCGTAAGTACTATCTACTTTCACTAGATGAATATGGAGATAAATGTGGAATGCGATAAGCTGTGCCCATTACCTCAAAGTGCGTTAGTTTTTTCCACCGTGAAATGTTCTCTTAATCAATAAATTCTGATATAGGTAGAAACCCTATTTTCAACGGTCGTAGTCTCTACAGCAGACATTGTTCTCGCGTTTCGGTAAAAATCTCTCCGATTCTATCTCAAGTAAGCTCATAATCTTCTTAGCATCTATATTCTATATGGAAGGAATCGCCACCTGTTATACGTTCTTTTCTTTATAATAGCCGGTGAGTTGAACGTGTTCAATTCCATGCTAGACGAGCAGATTTTTGAATTCGTGGGCAACTAGTTCAAGGCATTGCTATGTAAGTGATCTCAAAGATGTTTCGAAAATCCTGTTCACGGTTCGCTGACTTGATAAAATATTCTAGAATGGTTCTGTTAAATCGTTACGAAAATGGCCTTCGTCGTGAGTACCATGATAAATTCTGGGAATCATATTCTTTTACCATAACGACCTTCAAGAGTTCTTGCATCTTGGGCAAGACATTCACACTATTTTTTAATACCCAGTTAACATATTCTTGACAGCCCTATATTACATGGATGCTATTCAACAGGTAGGTCTTCATCCTATAAATGCAATCTTCAGTAGAATGATACCTTTTAGACCCTTTCGTTTCCTATGTGAAATATTACTTAGTGACCATGATGGGCACGGTAAGTGCGGTTGAATGCCCATTATATCCGGTATCAACTGAAAATTTCTTAGTCCATCATTATGTTTGCTCTGTCAAGCTATAAATGCTTGAAATCTTTGATGGAGAATGGTTGGAGCGAAATGCCACTCATGGCGGCGTTTCTGAGAGATGGCGTATTCTGGTTTATGGCAGTCTTCGGTCAGCACTTTCCTCGATGTTGTTTCAATTCTGGAGACTAAATAACACGACATTACTAAAAGCGTTTATGACTGCTCAAGTAGTGATATCTTTAACAACGAGGCCGTCCCTCGGCAACATGTTGATAACGTCTGCAATTTTTTCATATTGGAAGCATGCATTGATACTTAATTTTTTCATGCGTCTGTTATAGGCCAACGGTCGCGTAAGTAAAATATATTTCATTAATATTTAGCTTCATGATCTCATCTATATATAGAATGTACTGTGTGGTCTCGTCTCGAGTGCTGCTCAATATTCGACGCTTAGTCGCAACGACAGAAAATTCGCTCCCCTGCGAGAATACAACCGGGCGCAATACGCACGCCATTCCACGATTTAAATCCACCACTACTGGAGAATACCGTACCTCTAATATGCAGGATACTTTGGACGCGGGGGTTGGTTCAGGCTCTGAGGAAGTGATTGAAAGTGTATAACAGGATGCATTTTGTTCATGTAACAACCCTAGCCAAGTTATTTCAGTTTCTAGTACGACTGTCCTATAACGAGTTTAGAAGTTCGAATATTAATTGAATTACTGATATTCAACAAAATCTTCAGCTGGCAAAGGTAGTACTCGTCTGATCACCTGACTGGGTTGGTATACTCTGGAATACCCTTGTTCGGACACGACTAAACCGTAGTGCTGCATTCCGACACAGTCACTGTAGCGGTCACAGTGACAGCGCCAGTAAGCGCAGTGGTGATGACACGGCCAACGACTGCATCAGTAGCGGCATCGGTGGTTGCAACGGTAGTGGCTGCGTCGACGGTGCCAGGGGTAGCGGTGGTGACGCTGGGGGATGCGCTTGCCGAATCAGTAGGAGCAGAACCTGCCGAACTGCTGGGGGCTGCGCCTGCTGAGCTGCTAGGGGAAATACCTCCAGAGCCACTGGGGGGAACGCCAGATCCAGTGGGGGCGGCGCCTGCCGAGCCGCTGGGGGGAATGCCCCCGGAACCACTGGGCATAGCGCCGCTGGGAGAAGCGCCGCCAGGTCCGCTGCTGTTGCCACTGCCCATGCCAGAATCAGGGTTTACGATGCCGCCGTTGCGAGTCAGGCTAGCAGCAGCGCTAATGGTGTACTCCGAGGTGGGGTCGATGCCGATGGAGATCCAGGCGAAGATGCCCTCTGTGGGGAGCTCGCCGAGCCAGACGTACTCAAGCACAGGGTCCATAGAGGCGGCCTCCTCGGTGAAGATGCTGTCCCCAGAGTTGAGGGTGACCGTCTGGGTGTTGGTGTTGTAGGGCACGACGGTTTGGACGGTATCGAGGAGGTCCTGATCAAAGAACATCTGGAAAAAAAAAAAAAGATTTCATGTCGCAAGATATTGGCTGAGTGTGCATGAGGCTTACCTGGCCGACGTGGGCAACGTTGCCGCCGCTCAGGGTGTTGTTGGGGAGCACAGTCGCGTTGATAGTGGCCATCAAATGGATATGAGCAGCGCGCCCGGTGTAGTGGCCGGGGACTATGGTCGCGAACTGGGCAACACCATCGGAGTCGGTCTTCTGGATACCACGAAGGAACGTAGCATTCTAAAACACATATTAGCGTACAAATATTAATCATGTATATGTGAGTAAGCTCACAATGTTGGTAGCGTCGCTGCTGTCCCCGTTACCCTGAGCAACAACTCCGGAATACACACCGGTGGCGTTTGCTGCATTCGATTCATTAGTATGAAAGACGAGTTTGCAGTGGAAACAACCAACCGTGCCACGAGTCCACGTAAACATCGGGAATCGGCTCGCAGGTGTTGACGTTGATAATCTGGTAGTCGGCATAAAGAGGAACGCCCTTCTGGCACTCTATGACATTGCCGCGAATAAGCTCGCCGCTGACATCTATTGAAATATGTTCAGAGTAATATATAAAACATATGGAGAGGAGTACTCACAGTAAGGGCCTTGAGTGACCTCTGCCTGGAGGACGCAAGAAAGGTCTCCGGTGAAGAGATCAGCACCGCTAATCTGGGGGGTCAGGCCAGTTTTGTCCGACAGATGAGTGGTATTGAGGACAGTGTCAGCATCGCGCTTGCGCAGCTCAGCATTTTTTGCGCGGAGCTTCTCGACGGCGGCGGAGCGGCGCTGAATGGCCCTTTCTCCAATTCCACGAGTGGCGATTTTGTCCTGGCATCCGGCGATGGACCTCTTCGCGTAGCTGAGGAATTCGCGCCTGGCGGGAGTGCCATGCTCTTCGACCTCACCGGGGTGAGCGACGACGGCTCCAAGGAGGGCAACGACAGAGATGGCGGCAGATAAATGCATGGTAAATGGAATGTGGGGAAGTTCGTAAGAATGAAGGGGGAAATTATGAGAAAAGCCGGCGGAAAGAGCGATTTTATTTAAGTCCCAATTCGATCTTTAGCAAATTTCCCGTGCGTTGAGTTGCAACCGGTGAATCGGACGGTAGGATGCATTCTTCCGCTGCGCTTTGCTGCGGACCACCACGCAGGCCTACGAAGATGCGGGACAAAGTTGGCGCTCTGTAAATGAAATTGGATCGAGAGGATGAATCGCACCATCACCGGATTCACGCCATGAAGGCCGTTGCGTCGCATCGGAAAAAAGGCACCTTCAACAAAACCTATGGCTGTGGGTCAGTGCTAATAATGGGAAATGCCGTTTTGTGAATCAAACAGCTCACCTATAACACCCTCACAATATCGAGTTGCAGCAGCCCCTAGATGCAAGGAATGGCAGGATTTCAATAGAAATGATGTGCAAACGGGTTTCGTTAAATATAGAAACCAGTAAATAGCTGGTTCAGAGGGTGTTGCCAAACATGCAAACAGGAGCACCGCTACCAGTTCCAGCCAATCAGAAGCCTTGTATTAGCCGCGCGGTCTTATCATGCGCTAATCAACTACATGAAGTCCGTGACCAACTTCAACAGGGATCAACTTGACGACGCAGTTAGCCTCATAGTCTGTCCGTCCGCCTAGCACGCACAGCAGTCATTCCGCATATGCATGTCTTCCACCTCCAGGAAACGGAAACAAAGAATACCTGAGCAGCGCAGCAACACCACCTATGAGTGGTGGAACGCGACTGAACCTGATAGCGAGGACAGAGAACCCGACCCCGCGCTGTTCATCCAGGCCCATGAGGCTGATATCATTCGTGGTCCACAAGCGAGAATGACAGCAAGCTCGCTGGAAGTCTGGGAATATGACCACGCCGCAGATAGCACGCCCAAGCTGAAAGTCGGGAGTGCGCTCATCCAATGGGGTGGCACGGAGATCGGTGCTGCGCGTCCTGACTTCCCTGGAGATGAAGACAATGAGCGGGTGCCGATGTCGCGCAATGAAGGCGATGCGATCTGGGTGGATAGGTATGTGTGTGCCTTTCTTGGTGCAAGTGCTCCCTTAAGGGAATCTATTGTCCATTATGGCCAACAATTCTGTGTTTCCCCACTGGGTCTATGATAATCCCGTGTACTGACCACCAATAGTGCCAACAGCGAAGAAGTCAATCATCTTTTCCCGCGTTCAACCTCATAGCCATCGTGCTAATGCTGCTTTTCAGATATGACGCGCGATTATTGCTTGATGCCCTCCCCACCGCTGCTAGTGCGGCTACGCCGTCTGCACCTGCTTCACCTGGCGGTTGGTCAGACTTGCCCTCTGATAGCGAGGACACCTTCTTTTTTTCCCCAGAAGAAGCGGAAGACATCCGTAAGGAGAAACGGAGGCGAGTGATGGAGCAGAACAGGGAAGCCCGTGTGAAGGCTCGGATGGCGGAGGACGGCGAAGAGGAAATGCAGGAGGAGGAATGGGGTGGCAGCGACGAAGAGGTCTGGATCTGCTTCTTTCTCGTGCTTTCTTGTGCTAACCTCACTTATCTCGCGTTCTTAGCCGGAAGACGCACAAAAAGAGCTCATGCGTCGCACCGCCATCCAGCTCCTCGCTTCCTCCAACCCGGCCCAGCTGGAAATGCGTATCCTGGCGAACCACGGGAGTGACAGGCGCTTTGCATTCCTACGCGGGCGGTGGCGCCACGCGTGGCAGATCATTAAAGGTAAGATGAGGTTGGAGAAGGAGGCTGAGAAGAGGGAGGAACGTAAGAGGAGTGCTGGCCCTGGACTGGGGCTACTGGCTGGCTATGGGGACAGCGATGCTGAGGATGAGAGCGAGGATGAGGCTGTAGAAGATGCCGCCCAGGCAAATGTCGCCGTGATGAAAGAGACGAAGTCTCCCCATGGCGAGGAGAAGGCGAAGGACGTCGCTGCTGCCAAAGAGGCTAGACGGCTGCGAGCAAAGCAGTGGGCAGAGAAACGGCGGGCGGAGAAAGACGCTATGAAGTAATCCACACACTCATTGTTCTCCCATTCTTTTCGTCCAGTCTAAAGCTAGCATTACCATCACTTTCTTGCATTCAAGCAATCAAATATATTCATCTGTGCAATGAATGGTGAGAATACGGTATTTCAAAACTCCAACAGATTAACCATGGTGGTCGAAGATAAGCCGGATACGAAAGAATAGTGATATCAGTCAATTGCTGAAGAATCTAAAATGCACAGCAAATGAGGATTCCTTCAATCATCTTTCCTGGAGTCGTACAGCTCGGCATCATCTCCCGCGTCAGATGGAAGTGGTCTTGGGGTCCCTGCCGGTCGCCACAAGCCAATCACATGCGCGCCGCTAGCTAGGACGTTGGAGACAATGGTTGCCGCGCTTAGTCCTAGCCTGATGAAGGGTGTTATTGGTGGGAAGAGCAAAGCAGCAAAATCCTAAATCACGAAGAAGTTAGGTAAGTGACGACAGGATGAAGGGCAGATAAACATCGGTGTGATAGAAATCCTCTTGGAAGGCGATGTAGTAGAGGTCTTCTTCTTTTCGGAGAGTTAGGCGGATGATAAGACTATGGGATTTGTTAGTGATGCCGTGTCATCGGACGGTGTTGATCCCACATACCGAGCAGGAGCTGGTTTTATTGGCACGAAGAATAGCCTGAACCACTGAACGCCTTCTAGATATAGGACGCTCTGAGACTCGTTAAATACTGCAGTGAGTGAGTATAAGCCGTACGACGCGATTAATAGCAGCAGCAGACATACCAATGCTGTCTACCCGTATCTCAATACGCGGCGAAAGCACGCGATACCATCTACATACAAGCGTTCAGTTATTATTTGAATGCTCGACAATGGAAAACCCAAACGTGCTGGTATATGCCAAGCAGCTCGTTCCGCGAATTAGGGCCCGGCTTCACCTGGCATACAGGATGCCGAAACCCAACATCAGATGTCATGTACCGCTCAATTGCAGCCTTCTGAACATCCGGCGATGAGGCGGCCGTTAGCAGCTGGACCACCGAGTTGATTTCTTCTGCCGGGTTCTGCATGTAGGATTCGGTAGGGATTTCAGTTGGAAATTTTCAAGAGTTGAGTGTCGGAAATATTCAAGGAAGGTGCCAGTGATGAGTCGTGAGCGCTGGGCACGGCGGGCAGTGATGGAAACATGATAAAATAAGCACCGGGGGCGCATGACGTATACAGTGACAATGAGAGCCAGAGCGGGCTATTTGCGCTTGCTTATCATCGCCCTGTGGAACGCATGAGGGCCTTTTCTTGAATTTTGTATTGGCAATGAACAATGCCAACGTAATATCCTATTCAACTCTATCAACCGTATTTAAGAGATGACTTATCTTCAAGCAACTTACTCCTTCACTGATATTACCACTTCTTTCGAATAGATATGATTTCCTATGGCAATCACTCCACTACTCCGCCCGATACACTCTTCCCGGTCCGCGTAATCGACTGCCAGCGATGTCATGAGACGACACATATTGACCGCTAGTCAGGGCGCGAAGTACGAAGAACTAAATTTAGCTCTCGTATGGCTGGAGTGAACGGAAGGTTCGGTCCCGTGAACAGGCTTCGTCCAATGCTTTGTCCATTCATTACCAAACCTCTCTTAGACTCCTTGTGGCGAGTTTGGCTTCCATCTCTCAATCAAGGTAACTCTTCCTGTCCTGATGGTCATATGCTGGCTATGCATCAGCAAGGAATTCCACCTTCCGCTGATGTAAATCACCATGAGTGAAGGAAGCAGGGTGCGCCATGGTAGCGTGGAGGCCGCTTTTCTTCAAAAGTATATGGGCAAGTTAAGGCAAATTGCAATCTATGGGTTTTAGCATTATTTTTTTCACCTCAAGGCGAGAGTGTAATGGTTCTTTCTTTGAGTCAAGGCCAGGGGTAAGCACATCAACTCTTTCCTACCTACCAGTGCTAATTTTACTGATAGGTATACGTCCTTCGATGCAAACTGGCGTGCCTCAACGGTCGATACGTCATTACTCCTAAGGTGTGAAAAATCTGTAACCAGAGACGCGGCACCCTCTGCGGGTATTGAGTATAGGCCTCGGCAGAAGATCTTTGAAAAAGCAGGGTTCCTACTGATTCATATAAATATCACTAGCATCCACAGCAAGCCTTATAATGAGGCGTTCCTCCACCTATAACTCTGCCTTCAGAACATGTTAATTACGATTAGCAACATCCTTCTCCTATCGCTACCCCTGCTCGCCAGAGCACAGCGCTTCGTGAGATTCATCTCGACGGACAATCAGGAATACTACGGAGACGCGATTCTTCCAGCTCAAACAACAGATGCGGCGAAAAGCACAAGTGCACGGGTCATCCAAGGTGATATATTAGGAGATTTCACCGTCACAAAACAGGTCAAGGTAACGCACTCTCTTGCCATTCTCCGGTTGCTACTCGCTCATTCGAATTTCTATGGGCAGCCAATCAAGAAGCTTCTGGCACCATTACCAAATGAAAGGGTCAGAACTGTTCGCTGTGTAGGCTTCAACTACGTTGCGCACAGCGAGGAGGTGAGTTGTCAACATAGGGTTGCTTCTGCAACGCCCTAACAATTGTGATCCAGGCAAATGTGACCATTCCTCAGTGGCCAATCCTCTTCTACAAGCCATGGACAGCTCTCAATACCCCAAGCGACCCCATCCCGGTCACTGCAGGCTACCAGACCCAGGGCAACTTCACCTCAGAGATGGACTACGAAACCGAGCTCGTCATCATCATGAAAAAGCAAGCCTTCAACATCTCCGACGATGAGGCATTGGACCACGTCCTGGGCTATTCTGTGGGTCACGACGTATCCCACCGAGGATGGCAAATCGAGCGTGGAGGCCAGCCGCAACCGCAGTACTCCATGGGCAAAGGCGCTGATGGGTGGGCTCCCTGGGGTCCGGCGATTGTATCTACGAGCATTATCCCTGACCCGCAGGTGCTTAATCTGTGGACTAAAGTCAATGGGGTTATGCAGCAGAACGATACCACCGCGAATATGATCTTCGGTGTCAAGCATCTCGTATCGTTCTTCTCCATGGGAACTACTCTGCTACCCGGGGATGTAATTTTCACTGGAACGTAAGTAATCCCCTGCCGTCTTCCGGGTGTCTCTATAATGATTAATGTTATCTTTTTAGGCCCAGTGGTGTCAATTTGGGGAAGGCCAATCCACAGTGGTTGACCAATGGGGATGTTGTGGAAGTAGGATTGGAGAATGTTGGCACTTGTACGAATGCTATCAAGTATGAGTGATGAAAATGAATAGTACGGTTACGGTTTGACTTTCTCGTATTCCCGCTCTATCTGAAATTTGAATCAAGATCTTGTTCGGCCGAACGCGCGCTTGGGGTTGACACTCTTGTCTAAGTGAGGCACGCTTTGTCATTATTGTCCAACAGCTTCTGGATATATGAGAAGACGCAAATTACCCGTGACTCGCTGTTGGAAGTAAATAATAAAGTCTCCCCATCCACCACTGCTTGTTGTTGTATGGCCCATTCATAACCAACCACGCTATTGCTTAGGAACATCGACATCGCACGCATTTGAGGCAAGATATTTCACTACTATTGTATAGAGTCGACCTTTCTGAAGTTTCGTTCTTTTATAGCAAGTTAAATAAGCCTGTAAGAGGCTACTATCAACTTTGCAAATCGTATGGCCTTCGTGTGTGGTTAGTAGAGCATCGAAGTATCGATTCTCCAAAGCATTTTCCCGTCATTTAGCTGAAGGAAAAAGGGAAAAAATGAGGTCAGCCATGCGTAAAAGTCTAGTATACGCAGTGCTTAAGTTTCATGGTGTTCAGTATATGCATAGTCTAAGTAACACGTTGATATCGGCGTTCGAATCCCGTTGTTTCAAAGCCGTATGCCATTTATTTGAATGGGATCTAATGATTTGGATACTGAAATGACATGCAGTTCTCCGACCTTTAGGGCTAGCAATAGCTTTCCGCTGCGACCTGTCCTGGTTACAATAGATGCTGTATAGCATCCTCTCCCGAATATTTGAGTGCGAAAACCATGCCTCTTCCCCCTACCTCCTCCTGTTGGTTGGTCAAGGTCTCTGTCATCCGTGAAGTGTATCTGCGTGGCGGTTATCTTTGCTTCATCCTGGCGCTCGAGATATGTCCTGATTTGTTCGACATGCGTCCCCACTGAAAGTCCATGCTGTCGTCAAACGGACATTCAATGTCTGATCTTTTGGAGATACGGCACCCAGGCTTCAGGGGTCAGCAATGCAAACCCTATTATGCCAGTGTTAAAGCATTCCAGATGCTTGCTCGCCGTCGCCGGCCGGAGTTTACAAGTGCTTGCACAGCGACTTTCTGACCTATTCTCGAGCTTTGACGGTCACGGGACTGGTTAACTTGCACCGCGACTTCAATTTCGTTCTTTCCTCCCTTTTCTGCATCTCTCTCGTCCCACACCCGTACAGCATGTCTGGGTTTCCCCTGGCTGAAGTTGCACTCTCCCAACAGCATGTGGAAGATTATGTTAGTTACTGCATGGCATTATCTGATGAGGCAGTTGTCAAGTTGCTTTCGTATGTCGTGCCACACACTACTAAGTTCGCTGTCTGACATCCATCCAGCACAACTTCTTCGTCATCGTCCGACGTCTGCACCGTCAGGTAAGAAGATTATCCTTTCCCGGACTTCCTTCGCTAACTCCACGCTTCAGCATTTGTCCCGGGGGCGGCAATGAACATTACGGAGGGCACGAGCTCGATGTATGCAGGAATGCACTGACGATGCACGTCGTCTACCCCGAGTCGGCCCACAAGCTATTATCGCGTCTGTCGGCAACGTCACATTCTATCCCTTCTTCGACGGGTACAACGCCACAGGCGCACCTCACCCTCTCGCACAACGAACAACGCACTTTCCCTCGTCCAGGTAGAAGCCCCTCAGTTTGGAGCTACCCTCCCAGCGTTCAACCTGGTAGCCTCACGAACATCGCGAAACCACCGCTGGTTCGTCAATTGGTGTCCCCTTATCTTACCCGCTCCCTTCAATCACAAAAGCTCTTGTTCTCTCTTCCTTCGTTGAGTATGGTACGCTCGGATGACTCTTCTTCTTTTGGCTCAACTCCCTCCCCGTAAGGACTCCTCTATCGCGCATTTTCAGCTGCACTCACGCGTCATGGGTAATTGCAGGATTTTCGACATCGATGATAGCGCATCGTCCTTCACAGACGAGTCCGACTTCTCTGATAATGAAATGGATTATTTCACCAATCCCGAGAAGGACGCTCAGAACTTTGTATCGGAGGTCCCGGCGAATATGTACGTCCCATTTGCATTATATATCCCTCGTGGTCACTGACAAGAATCTTATTGTAGGATGACGACCTTTTCGGCTCGCACTGGTAACACAGTCAAAAATCTCCCTGGGACGACAGTATCGATGGGTGCGTTCCTCATGACCAAAATAGCCTTCGAGAAGAAATTTCCACACGCCGAAGGTGAATTCGCCGCAGTGCCGGGATCTCAGCAGGTGTGCGGATATCAGGGATGCCAGTATTCTGTCGACATCAGTAAAAAGACTGCAATTGCCAACCATTTCAGTTTGGTACACTCCCTCCTGCTACGCGAGCAAAAAACGTTTCCCTGTCCGTTTGGAACATCATGTCCCAAGAAAGCATGTCGAAAGATATATGCTGATCGCTTGGGCGCAGCGAGACACTGCGCAAGCGTAATCCGGAGACCACAGGCCACTGCGTGGAAGTGTGGCCTCTGTTCGGAGTCATTCACGAGGGAGGACGCTACCCAAAGACATCTCTCCGAGGGAAAGTGCCGTATATTGCGCCGAATGGAAGCCTGTGTAGAGGATGCCAAGCGATCTGCTAAAAGACGGCGCATTGATTAGTACCAAAATGTAAGAGTTTCATTTATTTCCTGTACAATCCACAGTATTGACGAATCTTTTCAGATTGCCTGTATTCTTCTTACCCCCCATACCTGCCGCTCACTCTGTTCCGCATTGCAGTTACGTCTCTGCATTACGGACATTAAAACGTTAGTATCGCATGACCACATACGCATTCATCCTATATAGGTAACATACCCACCATAACCACATACCCACATACTCACACATAGTAAGTAAATCTGTAGCCCATAACCTTATTGTGCTGTTACATATTCCTGTCTCGCACATTCCGCTTTAATTATATTATCACTATACTACACAGATCTCTCGAATAGGGCACAAGAGAAAGCAAGTTACGTTTACCATAAGATTTTCAAGAATATCTATCGAATTTCAACCTTCCGTCCCAACCAATCCTCCTGTAATCTAGTCTCTACCAGCGCATGCCGCTCCTTCGCTCTAGCAACAGCCACCTCCACCAATTTCAAAACCTCGTCGGTAGCAAGCGGGACTCCCCCCAACTTCTGCAGCACACATAGCTCTTTTTGAGCATTCAGAGCGATCGATAGAAGACCAGCACTAAGACGCTGCTCTAGCTGGGTTGGATCGAGAACAGGCGGTGTTTCAGGGTCAGGGTAGAAGGCGAAAGTGAAACAGAAAGGAGTATGGTGGATTGCGAGCGGAACTGGAGCACGTTCTGAAGGAAGATGCTAAGAGGAACGGGTGTATTAGGCATTATCAATGCATCTAATTCACGAAATACTTACCACTATGACTTCGTCGCCGATCACCTCCACTTCTGGTCTTCGGAAATGGCGTAGGGCAACTATTCCCGCCAAGCATGCGCAATCGAGCATATTGCCTGCATCCGCCAAGAAGTGCAACGTCAATCGTAGGTGCCACACCTAAATGCAGAATGGAGAAGTTAGCACGTATGCAGAGAGTGACATAATGAAAATGTACCCGCTGACCAGCCAGGATGCATAGAGACTCCTTGTCGACCGCGTCGCTTCGTTTTAGCACTTTGTCCAGCATGCGGGTAATCGTCACCTCTTCATCTGAAGGGCTAACAAAATTTCAAACTACGCCCTTGAGCAGATTTTCGGACACATACCTACCGACCAATTTCGTATTCGCTGGATGCCATAGGTGAAATCTCTGAATGTATCGTGATCGTGCCCTCGAACGGTCGCTCAGGTGGTGGCTTCACCATTTTCGCGTCAATCTGAGCGAGTACGCTGGATTTAGGATTTAGTCACATATCAGAAAAGATACGGAAAGGACCCGTACCGCGTTTTACCAAGAGCACATTCCACCCAGCCCAACTCAGGTCCAAATGTCAGTGTTGGCGTGCGCAATTCGAGTGCTGAACGGCCATCGAGCCTCAAGGATTGCTTTAGAGCAGAAAAAAGAAACTCTTTCTCTGGTATTGATGGTGATGGGGGCCTCATGGCTGGTCGTCGCGAGGAGCGGCGAGGAGAAAGTCTCAATCAGGTTGTCGAAATTCGGCTGCTAAGGTAAGGGACATAAGTTGTTCCAACGTCACGTGAGTGTGACATTTTGTGACATGCTCGTCTAAAATAAGTAAAAGTACCCAAGATAAGCCTTTTCCCAAGTGCTGAGATGGGTATTAAAAATCGGGTTCTATAGAATTGTTCATAATACTATCGTAAGGATATGGATAAACTTTTAAAGCGTAACGTTAAAAATTGGTGAAGTAATATGAGAAATACTATCTATATACAGTAAGATTCAGTAAATATCTACGGCAAAGACCATGAGACATTAAAAGTTCAAGATTATAAGTTATAGATATAAATTTCATACCAAAATAACTACCATAAAATTGCCTTTTCCTGTCTGTGATATTTGCACGCTGCGCAAGCAGCTTCACTTTCAGTCAGCCCTTTGCCGTGTGCACCCATAAAGTGTTAAGACCGATTTGCAAAGCTAAATGAGCAATTGAGTTTGAGATCAGGGTCATCAACAAGTGTTTGCCCATCTTTGAGCGCGAGCGACTGGGGCGCGATGCGTCTGCAAATGGAGGGGTTTGGTACTTATTCTCAAATAAAATGTTGAATCACGCGTTTTTCGCGCATTCCTTATTTGGTATCAAAAATTTATCAAATTCTACGCAATTTCATAGGCTCATGTTTTGTATAAATGTACTTGGAGGTCGATAAAATGAGCGATTTCGTAAATCTTTACCTAACATGGAAGCTGTCACAGTTTATCACGTGACGTTGGAACGACCTGTTTGGCACTCAGATTGACCGCTTTCTACTCAACCTCTTACATCGACGCGTCTATGGTTCGCCTCATCACTCACAATCTTCTGGCATGCCATGTAAAGGATTGCAACACTAATAACTTCCCTCTGGAGTTCAAAGACGCCCAACTCGAATTGCGCGAGGCGGAATTCAACCCTGACTTCCTTAAAGGGTTCATGCCCAAAATCGAATGGAAGGCGTTGGTCGATACTGCCCGGCAGGTTAGTTCGCTGTGTTCCTGCGCTATTCATGTCGTTCTTACGATACTGTACAGCTAGGGGATACGTCTTTACCTCTTGAGCAACCAGAGATGCTCGATGATGATTTCTTGAAAAATCTTCATCACGTTCTTCTTGAAGTATGTTATTATATCTCCTCGATGCGCAACCTTATATTTACCATTTGCTAGATCCATGTCGAGGAAGGCGTCATGGTCTGCCCGAATTGCAAGCATAACTATCCAATCTCTAATGGAATCCCAAACATGGTACAATCCACCGATTACCGATTAGGCTCGTCTGCCTTCTGCTAATCAATATTTTTTCATAGCTCCTTGCAGAACATGAAATCGGTTGATGCTCTACATGCCGAATAAAATTATCGCATAGATTTATTCGCATTTAAGCCTATATTCCGACCGATAGGATGGAGCAGTTGCGGATTCAGCACTAGTTGTTACATCGTCTGGTGCGCGGAGCTTCCAGGCGTGAAAACACATCTCTATTGTACGGCACTGCGGTAACTAGCATTTCTGTCGAATAGAAAGCGCACAAGTCCAGTTGGACATCGCGAAATATCATCTACTGATACCTAAAGAGGCATACATAGGCCTGAGGTCGTTGTATCTAATCGGGATGTGTCTTCCCTTTGAATCATTACCAGCCAGTATACATGTACTCCTGCTGCTAGTTGCTATGGAGTCAAGATGGACCGTCGTGCAATCTTTCCGCTGATGACCTTGGAAATAAACAGATATTAGCCCGCTATCGGCAATCATTCTACTAAATCTCGTGTGTGCGGACTCTCAGCGGCCACCAATGCACCATAGATGCACCCCGTCTCGCCACGTTCTCTCTCTACAGCCATTGGGCTGATGGGAAGACTGGTCTTCACTATATCATATCGAGCTCCCAGGACCTAGAGAAACTAAAGCGCGTTTAGAGTAAGTTCACCTACAATCGAATCCTTATCAGCGCTCCCAAAGAAGAGCTCACAATGTGTTTGTAGATTCTCCGCGGAGCGTGGTCGTGTCGTTCGCATGCAGATACCGCAATCGCACTTTGCAAATGTGAAGTTGAATTGTTACAGATTCCTCGGGACGAGGCTGTAATATGTGAAGATCCAATCCATTGTCCAGTAAGTCCAAGTTACAGAGGCAATCGTGAAGTTACAAGGAAGTCATTCAAAACTTAATATTACAATTGTAGGCGAAGTAAATCCTGATGTTCCGTTGCGTAATGCCGGCCCCCTTGTCAAGCGGCGGTCGCCAAAGTTTCCTTTAAACCCTTCAAGGATGGCGAGAAGAAATATTCTCCTCCACGAGGATCAATGAACTCCGGCATCGCCAACTCCTTCTGTGGGTTGTTGGGGTCAGTTCCAGACATCTTTCGGTCGCCTTGCCCGATGAGAGGATCCAATCTATGGATAAAAAAAGAAAACAAAGCCAGTTAGAATCGTCGTTATCTAATAATCATAGCACCAAACGTACCCAGGAACTTCTGGCTTCGTCTCGAAAGGTGGGAAGTTGGCAGTGTTAACCCAAGCTAGAGTTAAAAGATGGTTAATCCAGGGCTTCTGAACGATAGGCCACAGTGATCTTACATTTCTGGATGAACTGGAACCCATTCGTGATGCTACTTTGATAGCACGCGAAGAGGAGTCCACGTCCATGATGGGTCTTTGCATCTTCCTTCTCCCTCTGGGTCACTTCGGGGCCGAACTGGATACCGCGGCGCATGATTCTCCTAGAGCTAATATCGACGCCTTTGGACTCCAGATCGTCGCGAGGCATGGTCTTGCGTATATGCGCAGCGAAGGGGCACTTGAAATCTGAGTTGATCTCACCCGTAAAGTGGAAATCGTTGTTCCTGATGATATTCAGCCACGGGGCACTTGTCAGACAAATAAAAAGCCCACCTCTTCGGGTCAGCCGCAAGTGCCGGGTCATCCTTGAAAGGAGTGATATCAATGGGAGCGCCTGTAGAAATGTATTGTGGTAAGTCATTTCCGAATACTAATGGATGAAATAGAAACACTGACCACTCCTCCAGCGCCCGACCATCCTGGCACCCAGAAGCTCGCTGCCCTCATCTGGTGATAGACCAGCCACAGAAGTGATCGGGTTCTTCTTCAAGAAATCGTTGAACTCGGGTACCTTCTGGAAGAGGTAACGGAAAGCCAGAAAGCTTCCGTCGACTGCCCAAGGAGCCCTCTTCCCGCTATCAGGGTCACCTTGGTGACCGATCAGGATGACTCCCGCGTTAACTGGCTTGGGGCCAGGATTAGCATCCTTCGCATCGAACTCGATAATAGACGGGTTAGATATTCCATCCAGGAAGCCGAAGCTTGAAATTAAATCATGAGTTTTCGATGTTAGAAATGAAAAATAAGATGCGACTAACTGCTCATGTCCAGCTTCGTCTCCAGGTCGGACGTCGCCCCTGATGCAAGTCACTTCGTGGATCGATGCATGCGGTGTGTGAAGGCCAAAAATGTGCTCGACTTCAGCTTTCTTCTTCTGAATGCTTCCATGACTTTCTCCTGATATGATTATCAAGCCATGCAAGTCTTGCAGGAAAGCTGGTTCCCAGTCAGGGGCTAGGCTCTGGTTCTTTGCGTCTCCTAGGTTCGCCGTGGCATCTACCTTTTGCCCACTAATGAAGGGGTCTTGAGTTCCAGGTGCTAAATTGGTAGCAGCCAAGGAAGAATCATCAACACCCATCTACGGGTAGGGCAGTAATATTCAGCTTCTGTGGAACGTTTGATTGCTAAAAAAAATTACCTCCGCGAAACCCAAGTGGGAAAATGCGATATTGACACCAACTAGAGGGATTAGGCCCGTGTGGCCTTTCTTCTTATGTTCGTTGATGGCGGCGCGGTCCTTCAAGACTTGAGCGACGGTCTTCACGAGAGGAACGAACCGGCCGAGATCTTCCCTGAACTTCTTAGCATCTGTGATCTGGAAAAAGACATAATATTGGGTCTTCTTTGGAAGGCCGCTCCTGGCAAGTCGAAGTAATTATTGAACAAACATATTTATCTCAATAAGATCGCTTTGCTTACAAAATGTCCCCTTGGATATTTGTGAGATCAAGGGGAGCGGGAGTTGTGGTCGGAGGATTTGCAGTGGTAGGAGTTTGAGTCGCCATTACTGCATAACACAAAGTCAAACATTAGTTCCACTATCACTTGTACAGTAGGCAGCGACACAAACCAGTTATTCTTGTAGGAGTTACTCGTGAGATGAGAGTTGTTCTGCGTAAAGTAGCCCTTTATATAGCCACAGTGCTGCCATTTTATCAGCACTTACACTGCCTACTGGGCGCTCCGCTCACGTATGTAACCAAATGTGTGGAAACATTGCAGTTCTGAACGTCACTACCGAGATTCTTATTATCAGTCATGTTAACAGTGTGCTTTACGCGCTTCACAGGTCTCATCAGATCGCCGAATAGAACGGATACCTAAGACCTTATTTTTATAATCAGTGGACACTCCAACAGAATTTACCTGAAGGGAAATTTACCGGGTATCCTATCTCTCTACATTCTTGAACCAGCACCGTGAAACAGATCTCTGATATACATCACTCCGCAATACCGGGAATCCAACTTGAAGTTGCGCCCAAGTTGCGCCGCCATGATTCTCGGGTCTTTGATGAATGGCAACAAAGGAAAATTAAGTGTCCTCGTGAGGTCTTGAGGTATCCGGAATTGTACAAGGTCGTTTGTAATTGGGGTCCATGCTGTCTTCAGAATTCCAGAGTAGGACTTTTGCGGGTGCCTTTTGTGCCTCTAATAACAATTCATGTCATTTCTATTAATAACACACTGCTCTCCGTCGATGGTCTCTGAGATGTATCATATGGATAAATAGTCCCCAGATAAGCGCAAGCTGCGACAGACTGCACATGAGACCTCTTTAGTATGCACGTCAGTTTCCAGGATAGATGGAACTCATCAAATCGGAAGTCAAGTTCCATAATGGAGTAGACATCTGCTTGCTCTTGGCTTCCTCGAAGGTTTCTGTAAGCGTAAAACTTCGGCAGCCAGTGCTATATAAATGCCTATTATTTATAGAGCGGTTCCGCCATGAGATGGCCCGTCCAAACCCTGTGCGAAGATGTTGATTCGGATGATATAAATTAGTATATGCGCGAGTGCGCCTAGTACTGTGGCCAATGCCGAACCTCGCTGATGCCAAGAACGAGAAGCCCAGGCCTAAGTAAAAATTCCCTAGCAAGACTACCGATTTATTTCTATTAAATAAAATAAAAGGCACACATGGCAAGCTTCTTGTCTTCGTTGACTTTCATTATCGTATTCAACAAGGCTGGAGAGGTGCGTGAGCTCGTGTTGAGGTGTTGGCGCTGATAAACTTTGGCCAGGCACCGCCTTGCCTATGATTTCGGGCTGAAGGAAACATCTTCGATTATTCATCTTCAAAGGTTGCAGCAAGGATGCCGACGGTTATGTAAAGGGAGAATTATAGACAGCCGCCAACTTCGGCTCGGAAATTGGAAATATTTTGATGATTGTGGAAGGTGGCGGCTTCAGAACTAAATATGACCAACCACAAGCACTAACATGACTTATTTAAATTGATCACGTAAGCGCTTACTCTTGGCGCCTGAACTTTGTCGCTGAAGCGCTGACCTCTTGTACTCGACATCCTGACAAAAAGCCCAGGCCGCTGTGCGGTCACTCGCAACCAGCAGCTTATTTGGTTTCGAATTTCGAATCATGCTTCAAAATTCAGTGCCTACGGACACTTCTCAGCTATGGAATATCTTCGCAAAGGTCCCTCGGACGTCATTTTGAGCACTCGAGTCAATCAGGGGCGATGAAGTTTTTGCGATTTCAGCAATGCACCCTCGAAGTTTATCGATCTTTAACTCGATACTGCCAGTTTGGTCATACCCTCGAACGTCGATCAGTTTCCGATGGCCTTGCCCAAGATGTTGTTAAATCTTTGCGAGCTTGAACAACCTCTGCCTGGATACACACTTATGTTCTTATGCATTAGTACGCACTCATGCGTTCATTTTGGCATTTCAGTTGGTCTCGTTTCAAATCAAAATGGGTTTCTGTCAAATCTTGCACACCGAGTGGTCGCGTTTCTGCCGGTCGAGATCACCACGATCAACATTGAACTTTGCCGGTTGACCATTTATGTGCGAACATTTGGCACATCTCTCTGGGTCAGCTTTCAGCAAAAAAGATATTCACTTTGCTGATCACTCGATCCATGCAGATGACTTGGCTTCTCTTTTCTGCATTTCCGTGCACCTCTATGGACGGACAAACTTGCATACGGCTTAATAATGCTCGCCTTCTAAAAAGTATAAAGATCCCTGAAATCGAGCAGTCTTTCATTACGGATCGCTTGTGTTGTCTTCGAAACAACACTCCCGCCTTCTCCTTCACCGAATTTCCCTACTATCCCAGTTACCATGAAGTTCGCAGCTCTCCTCGGTTTCGCCCTCGCCCAGAGCGTTTCTGCTCACTGTACGTCTTCACTTTATCTCCTTTGATCTTTAATAATTACTTCATTGCCTATCAGATATCTTCGGGACCCTTATCACGGATACGGCAACTAGCACCAAGGCTATCAGGATGCCTCAGGGTGTCGAGCCGTTCCATGACTTTATGACCACCGACGTTCGCTGCAATGTCGACCCGAGTGCTGCGTCGGAGACCGTCTCAGTTCCTGCTGGAGGCACCATTGGATTCAAGCTGGCCGAAGGCAAGGTGATATATCATCAGGGTCCTGTCGCTATCTACCTTGGCAAGGCTCCTACTACCGCGGCCTCCTGGGATGGTTCTGGTCAGAACTGGTTCAAGGTGAGTACCGGGATTGCGTTTTTTTATGGTTCCCCATTGACTTAACATCCTTTTCTTTCTAGATCGCTCAGTGGGGTCCATCGTCCTACAATCCGTTCTCCTTCAGCTCGCTGAACCAGGATACATTCACCACCACCATTCCGGAGAGTACTCCTTCGGGCGAGGTACATCCATTATCCTTTTGCTTGCTTGAGAGATCACATCTGACTCTTCACCACAGTACCTCGTACGCATTGAGCAGGCTGCTCTACACTTGACTGGCACACCGGAATACTTCGTTTCGTGCGCTCAGATCAAGATCACCAACGGCGGTGACGGCAATCCAGCGAAGGTTTCTTTGCCTGGATACGCTACCCAGGATGATCCCAGCCTCATGGCCAACATCTACCCGCCGTACCCCACTTCTTACACCGTAAGTAATCATACTTCGAATGCTTTCATTCTTCATGACACTTATTGAGTGTTTGCAGTGCCCTGGACCTTCTGTCTGGAGGGGATAAGCGGATCATCTTCGCTAATGAGTGTAGATTGTGGACGTTTATATATACCAAATTAATAAATCATAAGTACTGTATACAAAGGATATTGGATTGGAATATAACTAATGTTGTGGATTTTGGATTTACACTGTGATTTACGAAGTCCGCGACTTTGTTTTTTCCATCCTTCTCCAGCACTTTGCTTGTAAGATTTCATGATGATCTTGAACCTATGGATTACATTATAAGGGGTACAGTCGTATACCTTTCGCCACTTTGAATTCACTAATAGTGACGCCTTGAAGTTCGAGATTTTCGAATCGAGCCTCAGCGAGCTTTGGAGGCTGAGATAGAGTCCTCGACTGGTGGCTTATGCTTCTGTGAATAAGCCTCTTTCGTAGATCAAGGGTGATCACGAGTCTTTTTTGAGGGCCTAAGCCAACTTGAAGCTTAGCATGAGTGTGACCTCATAAGCCGGGAACTTGAATAGTGAAGGTGACCGCTGAGGGCCTACCGTTTGCGGATTATTTGGTTTCCACCGGCTTGACAAACAAAGTTGTCGATGATACATGCCTGTGCCTCATGGCTGTCTCATGTCTGAAGATCTGAAGCCTCGAGGATGCCATGAGTGCACCCTGATCGATAGAAGAGAACTGAGATAATCATTATAGAACAGAAATGAGGCATACGTGCGGTTGCGGTTGGTCGGCAGTGCTCTTCTGTCTCCTATATCTACTTGGGCAGCTTCAACGCACGGATCCAGGTGTTGACGACGTTGAATCTCTGTCGACACACTCGGAGCCTTATTTGCGTATCCAACAGTCCCATACTTGTCGCTCTTCCATTATATTCGCCACACATGATCCAAGGACCTATCGTCGACACTTCAGCCACATCTTTCTTCCCGATCCTCCTCCCTACATGCATATTCTTGCTAGCTGTCGATATTGCAGTTCGAATATCCCATCGGAGTGTCCGACCGGGCCCTTCAACTATCCGTCATACAGCCAGTATTCCCGAGTACCGTGACCCGCTAAAGACACTGGCCGCCCGCGCAAATCAAGTTTTCTTAGATTTCCAATATCTGGAGAGACGTCTGGCAGTCGAGAAGGGTCAATCTAGGCAACTATCCCTTATCATTCCAGCTCGGCCGACAGTCGCCATCGATAGGGAAATTATCAAGGCGTCTAACTCGCTCGCGGCTTCCGCACGTTCAGGGCATTTATCCCGAGCCTATACGCTTGAGGCTGCTAAGGCGATTAAAAATCGCAACATCGATGGCACTTTCATAGCATTCTGCGAGCGCTTGCTTCTCATGAATCAGATATGGAAACAGGAGAGAGAGATTAGAGACCTAAGGGTGAAGGCCCGGTCTGTGGATAGCGCGAAATGCTCAAATGCATTCAGGGCGTTCTGCGACAGGATTATTCTGTCCAATAGGGTTTGGAAGCTGGAGAAACAGGTCAATACATTGATGGAGGAGACGGCAAAGATGAGACGGTCGCGTGTCGCAGCCGTAACCCGAGCCGCAAAGAAAATGGTGTTGGATGTACGAAAGGAGCGCCTGATTGAAGAATTCGTTAAGGATTTACTTATCGACGTGGAAGAAGGAAAGCAGACTATTGCCGCTCTGCGGGAAGATCATGAGCGGGAGATTCGGGAAATCATGAGCGATTGGAGGAGGGACTACGCAGAACTAATGAGAGAGGTCGAGCGGTTGAGACTTGGACGGGAAGCGAGTCGGTTGGAGCAGGATCTATCGAATGAGCTGGAACAAACACTGGTTGACCAGCTCAACTTCATGCGACGGAAAGTGGATGAATTCGAAGATTCGTCCGTACCCATATTTCCGACACGTGCACGCCTTGCAGGTGACGACGACGAGACGCTGTCAGGAGATCTTGACGATATTGCCAACTTGTCCTCGTCCACCTGTGTCTCCTCTGGGAA
>JASFDH010000282.1:0-28437 GCA_036937195.1 Nidularia pulvinata
TGGGGAATGCGACTCCTCTGGAGAACATCGGTGTAAGGTCTTCGGGAATTGAAATCGGTCAGCCGCGATGGGAGTTGTGTGGGGCGGCGGAAGTTCCCACATTCGAAGGCTTTCGGCACCCGGAGTTCCAACGTTCCAACTTCCACCCGCCGTCTCACTTGTGATCATGAACGTTGATAGCGACAGTCCCTGACAAGCCCTGCCTTACGGCCTACTCAGACACTGACAGAGAGCTCAAGCACCTCCGTCAGAAATAAGCAATGATGTGGATCCCTAGTTGATTGCTTGTACGCGACTTCAAGTACTCTTTTCTGCCGATAAAATTTCTTCTTTTGCTCGGCCACTGGTATAGTCCCCTGGTTGTGGCGCGGAGTCTTCACATTACTGATATATTCTTGCACTTGCTCCGGATTTGGCCCGGCTCACATTCGCACATTGCGGTCAGATAAGACCCTCCTAAGTCCACATGTGTGACGCATTCACACTGGGCAAGGAACTTCTAGTTTGCGTGCGAAAATCTCCATTCCAACAAACTCTCCCACCCCGACTTCAGATCAACTGCAGCCTACCACATGCCAGCTGATGTGCATCCGGACTTAGTCCGTAGGAAAAATGGACATCATCATCGCTTCCTCTCCTAGTGTACATTCGGTGTTATGGCAAAGTATCATGTTGCATTGTATGAGATTGGATGACCGCCGCAAAGTCCGTTGCCAGACTTGTATTTCTCCATATACCCCACAAAGGATCGCACCCCGTAGGTAACACCATGTGCATTGTGGATATACCCAATGCTTTGCACGCCCTCTTCCACCAACTTGTAGCACGCATTTCATTATAGTTTTCATATATATTTTGCAATCTTCACATAAATCGATCTTACACGTTGCTTGAGTAGTCAAGCCAGCCGAGAGCGTGCTCAGTCAACTAGGTCAGAATGCTCCATGATGGCTTATGGTTTTTTTGCGGTACTCGCGACGACTATTTTACACCCAGTTGCCAAAATCGACGGTGACTCCAGCACAGACGCCTACCAATGCCTGCCATCTGGTGATTCATTACGACAGTCGACAACCAGAAGATCTCAACGCTGTCTATAGACATCACGATCTGTTTTGCCAGCGGCAAGCCTTTCCGAAGCATCTTCGTGGCGTTTGCAGTCGTTTACCCGCCTTGTGATCACGCTTGGTGTGAATAAACGACGATAATAGCGTTGTGGCATAGATGATTGGACAAAGATGCGATGTCATAGGCTATTTTTGGCAGAAGAAGATTGTTGGCCGACCTGTCACCGTGCTGTGAACATGGGAAGCTTCTGAAGACCTGGAGTATCTACACATGTAGACATGAGTGGTCTCCCCGTGGCATGGTTCCAGTAGGCCATCTCTCATTCCACCCACCCTGATCATGGCCATGGGCCCTAAGGACACTGACGACGCGGTTTCACAATTCGGGGCGTCGAGTACAGGAAGCAAATCGCCACTGCAAAGACCAACATCGCGAATCGAAAAGCAAGCTGTCGAGACTAGCGTGACCCGTAGCCGTGACGCAGAATTAGCGCGTTCCGATATAGCCCTAGACTTTCCTGAAGGTGGATTGCAGGGTTGGTTGACAGTCTTAGGCGGGTAAGTTTGGTATCATATTTACTCAATCTAGCCTCGAACTCACGCGCTATGCTTTCCCTAGGTTTTTGATAACATTCTGCAGCTTTGGGGTTGTGCAGTCATTTGGCGTCTACCAGGATTATTATACCGTGAGATACTTCATAAGTGGACGTTAGGAGATGCTTATGGGAATGCAGCGCAAATCCCTTAATGAACATACACCTTCTGAGGTCAGCTGGATTGGCTCTGTGCAAGTCTTTTTCCTCTTCGCAATGGGATTACCAGCCGGAAGACTGTTCGATGCGGGTTATTTCCACCATTGCATAATATCGGGCTCAGTTATATATATCTTCTCGTACGTTCTTTCTTGTTTATTCGAACTTACATTGACGTAGGGAATGAAGGATTTTCATGCTATCTCTCGCAAAACCCCATCATTACTACCAAAATTTTCTCGCACAAGGTGTTGGAATGGGCATCGGGATGGGATTGATGTTTTTGCCTTCGCTCACTGTGACGTCGCACTTTTTCCGACGAAAAAGGTCTCTTGCCATGGGGATCGTTGTTGCAGGTGGTTGCGACACTACTTCCTTGCAAACTTACTAACGGTTATCACGATAGGGTCAAGTTTTGGAGGTTGCCTTTATCCTGTTCTTCTAAACAATGTATTCCAAAGGGCACCAGGATTTCCTTGGGCCGTCAGGTATGTACATAATCATTTGTTCGGTCGTTAGCCTTACTTATATATGGGGCCTCCATAGAGCTGTCGCGCTTCTTGATATGGGACTTCTTATTATTGCGAATTTCATAATCCGTACAAGACTTCCTTCACCGAAAATGCGCGCTAAAGAGAACTCAGAAATTCTAAAGGAAGTCACGCGAGATATATCATATCTGCTTTACGTTTTGGGGACTTTTTTGGTACTTTCATTTTTATGTGAAATATTGTGCCGTCTTGACTTTAATTTGCTTAGGTATTTTGGGGAATATTTGTCCCATGTGCGCAGCTTGCATGAATCCGAACACTGACGAACATTACTAAATTGATGCAATTGAAGTCTTTTATCTGCAGCTTTATGCCGCATTGCACGACGTGGACCCATTATTCACGAAATATTCGGTAATATCAACCATACTCCTTATTGAATATTAGAACTGATACACTGTTAGATTACCGTCATGAATGCTGCATCCGTGTTCGGAAGAACACTTCCGAACATCCTGGCTGATTTTTATGGACCACTAAACGGTGAGCTTACGCGTACTGGAAAGGAGCCTATATCAATAATTCCTACTTGATATAAGTCATGATTATGTCCTCCCTGCTGTCTGCTGGCTTGATTTTTGCTATATTCGGTGCCACGAGTGTTGGAGGAGTAGCTGCGTTCGCGATTTGTTATGGATTTTGCTCTGGTGGAGGTATGTTGTTCCAAAAACCTCTCTTGTAAAGTTCCAAACATCCTGACACCGATCCTATCAGCCGTTTCCATGGCTACACCTGCTGCCAGCCGTTTCGCCAGACGTAGCGATCTTTCTGACCTGGGGTACGACCATCTATCTCACTTTCTCTCAGGCTTATTTATATGTGATCGAAATGCTTTAGTATCCGAATAGGACTGCTGTCCTTTGCTTTAGCATTCGCTGTTCTAACTGGCAGTCCTATTGCTGGCGCACTGCTGGCAGCACCTCACTACAGATGGCATCAAACAATTATTTTCGCTGCGGTATGTCCAGTTCCCAGGTCGATAGTAATGCAGTATTCCCTAAATGACGTACAGGTCGTCGTTTTGGGCGGTGCAGTCTGCCATTGCCTAGTATGGAGGCTAGAAGTGAAACGAAAAAGCACGAAATTTGTTTAATGTGGAGTATTTGAGGTGACTAGGTGATGCTTATTCCGATTATACATACCCAAATTCAATTGGTTATCAAACATCTTATTTTCTATGCACATGAGAAAACGCTTACTATCATTACCTTCATGATATTGTAACAGATTACCCACCTGAGAAGATGGTGATATATACTACCTACCTACTATCGCCATCTCTTTTGTACTTATATTAAATAAACACTTGGACGCAACTAAATATTTTTTGTACGCGAAAATGGCCACCCAACGTCGACGCCACGAAGAGTGACGTAAATATGTACACTCACAATCATCTTACCATAAGTATTTTAATATATTCTTCTACATATATATGTGTAGGAGCGTCGATGCCAAGTTCATCTGGTGCTGTAATAATATCACCGTACTGGGCAAAGCTCAAGTGCTGGACGTTTATCCTAATCTCAAGGCTCTCAATTTATTTTCCGTTTCTTCTTGATTTCTTCGCAGAACTAGTAAATATGTTCTACTACATATGCATGATACTTTCGGTAATAGATTTTGCATTTATATCACCTTCTTTCATTCTATATAATATTTTTAACCCCCGGTGCACTTGCAGCAGTTAAATGGAATCTGGTAGTCGACAGTGGGGTTGCGTCAGGGTCACTGATAAAATTCAAGACGCGGACTCAAGTGCATCTTCGTCCAGCGGGCCAGTAGCAGCAAATAAACCTAGATACGTGGTCGATTGATCGGCCTCCGGAGTTGCCTGGTGGAACAGCAGAAATTGGATCGTCGAACGTTAACGTTCAAGATTCAGAGCATCTAGCTGTAGTTATTCAAATCCCTCACGCTGTACCTCTTGGTAACAGGAAACATGCAAACGACCACTGACTACAGGATCAACTGGACTTGCCTGTGCATTATAAATGCAGCGTACGTTTTGGCTAAGCTTTGGCGACAAAATAACTCTTACGTGAGCTCTACGGCTACTTATAGCGGCTTTAATGGCGGTCTAGGTAGCATACTTTGCAGAATTTTGCTCTCAAAACCTCACGTTCCCATCCTATTGCATCTGGTGATTGCAATATTATTGTAATGATGGGAGACGGGAGGCTGATGCTTCAAAGCTAAGCGCTGAATTTAAATCCTGATGCAGAACCAGTTGGATCCATCTCACGGGTTCTCGTATCTACATACTCATATCAAAGCAAACCTCCGATCTCGGTGAGGTTGCTTTCCCCTTACCATAAATCTTCTGTGTTTTCATACCTGGCTTCAATACATACTTGGAGCTCTAATGCCAGGCCATACTTGTCGAAACTCTTTCCTCGAACCGATTGTACCACTGAAGATTGTGATTGTAGGTGGGAAAGTTATAATAATATTTTCGCCATTATTCTACTGCTCTTACTTCTAATCTTGATAGCATGGTGATCTCCATTCCGTGTTGTACGAGTTAGCTTTTCAAGAAGGAGTTTATTTTAGGTTTAATACTCAAGTCACTGGGATGGATCTTGCTTCAATATCTGTCACCTGGAGAGCGGGGAGGAACTATTTGCAGACATAATAGTAGGCGTTGATGGATATAAGAGCATTACAAGACCGGTCGTCATTGGAAAAAAAGACCTTGGGTCCTCGGAAAGAGAGTCTGTTCTTACGTTTATTATTCCTGCTAATGTTATGGAAGAACGTGAGGATCTCCGGTGCTTAGTGAAAGGTTCGAATGTACGTATTAAATTTCTTAAAAGAGTCTAGGAACTGACTTTTGTCTATTTTCAGTGGTCGCTCTGGCTGGATGATGGTTGTATTTTCATGGAAATCCTATAGTAAGCTGTGAATTGCTCATCATATTATTTCATTATATATCTAATTCTTCGTCAGGGAGAAGGGTGGGATTATTGTGCTACCCTTTGTCAAAGATTTAAGGAGGAATCGCCCTCGAGCTTGAAGGGAGAAACACATGAATATGAAGAATCACCCACGTTCGATCAAATTCGTATAGACTTAGGAAAACTCGAGCCTAGGTCAGTGCTGCTATCCAGACGAAGCATTCGTATGCCTTATTATAGAGACAGAATACATAAGCTTCTCAAGCTAGGCAATCTCGTATTGTCTTGGACATGTTTTACAAAAATCTTTCGAGAGCCTCGCACTGTGCGAGCAAGTCCGGATCGTCCTCGTTGGCGAAGCCGTACACCCTCTAGTGGTAGGTGTGTGTTTCAATATGTACATAGAATCTGCATTGACTTATACGATATCATTCAGCCGGTCGGACGTCATAGCACAGGGCTTGTCATTGAAGGCGCGCAAACTTTAGGTGGGCTTTTTTCACACATTTGCAGTCGTGATCAGATAATTCGGCAGTCTCGTGTTGCCGCAGTACAAACTTAAGAGCATGCTCAACGAACTGCGTTTATCTTTCCGCCTTGTCCAGAGCAGCAGGGTAGAGACAAGATATTGCGCGAAGCGATGGTTATTGAAGTTTGGGACCACATGGATGAAGTTCCCTTCAAGACGACACGGGCTAAAGAACTTGGTATCTTTGCCCACGGCGCGAATGAAAAGGTGGACGACTGGTGGACGAAGTGGAGTTCATTGCTCGTGCGGGGTACGCTTGGTCTAAACCTAAGCGTTCATGATGCCAAATCACGTATTGCCAAACGATGCCACTACAAGCTTGGGTTGGGTGGCTCGTTGCTGGACGGCGATGGACAGAGTCAAGCGCATCCTGCCTTACACGCGGACGCGTGGCAGCCTCTAAGGAGCTCCAGGGACTTTTGCAGGAATACGTGCACGAATTATATAGATAGGCGAGTAATCATTTACCTGTGCTCGTTCATGTACTGGAAAAGAAAAAGTTAAAAGGAACCGAACACCCGCTATTGTTACCGATCAGAAGCACAGCCTGGGAGTCTGTAGAGTAGCAGTTACCCCAGATCTCTAATCCTATATCTTTACATCACTCCAGAGCTAGAATCCAATAAGAAGACGGTTCGAAAGCTGAATAATTCATGCAGTATCTTCACGGTTGAGTTCCGAGAGAGAAGTGGACATAGAAAGGGGACATCGTCATCAATGACTTACGGAAGCATATGGCATGATAAACACCTGATACGCCGTATACTGTCGAGCCACTGGAGCAATAATAGTGCGTGAGTATCAAAAGATACTTTTGGAGAGGTAGATCGACAAAGCATCCGGCCATAGTAGTAGTATCCTATTAACTTGGACCGCAACAGTAAGATGGCTTCAAACGGACCCGTTACCTAGAAAGAAAGCGATGACAGCAAGCACTGATGATTTAATTGAATTGATACCGATATCGTTGGAATTTGGCAAGATACGGCGGGATATAGAATTGATTTCTTCAACCGCCGTGGAAATACCTATATAGTTGTAGAATTCCCAGTTCCGAAAGACAGCGTCGTACAAAGGAGTTTGTGGTTTTATTTGAGAGCAGGTTCCTAGACGTTGGAAGACTGCGTACTCGTGTAGAGGCACTTAAATAAAGAGCCCTGGACAAATCTGGAGAAGCAAGGCATCGGAACAGAAGTCATGGTCGTTCATCGAGCAAGCAGGAGAATAACAAAGATAGCCTCGGATGCAACCGTATGCGAAGACCGCAGTTCACCCAGAAAGAGTAACGGCGGATTAAATACCTTTCTATCAGGCCCCTATCCATAAAAGAGTCCTAAGGCTCAATGATAAGTCACTGAGAGACACAGTCGAAAGTATACCAGGGACATTGATCAAACACAATTGGTGTTTAAGCCGACTCTTATCCGAACTGTGCCTGCCGAAAGCGACGATGACAAGCCACCCCGGGTAATAGCGTTGCCCAAAATGAAGTGCATCAACAAGGATCAAGTCGACGGAACACATCCGAAAGGCTCTCCGGGGGCAATCCATAAAGGAGAAAAACGAAGAACTGTGATCGATTCTGAGAGGACAGCGGACCAGACTTCCAAGCAAAACGTGTAATGGAAGGATTCCAAATATTGCTCAGCGATTGTTGTAAGAAGCTGGGCTCAGGTGGCTTTGTAAGTGAACGTACGGTATCAATTGGCCGCAAGAATCGAAGATCCTTGAACAGCAGGGGGAATGCGCAGATATGGTGCTCAAGTTCTAAAGCAAGTTCGGACCGTCTGACGGGATTGGAAGATCTGAAGCCTCGGAGATACACGACATGCAGAAACACCTTAGAAATCTAGTTCGCAGTGAGTACCGTATTGACAACGATTTTATCAAGCATTATAGCACATAAAAATTCACATAAACCTATCCGTCCGACGAGTCAAGTCTCGGAATAAAGGCTTGCCAGATAAAATTATCCAAGAAAGTCGTGCATAGCGAAGTTGCGAAGAAAATCACTTGAAAAGGTAAATTTCTGGTTGGTATTGAGTATTTTCAGGATTCAGAATCCTACTATTTAACAGCAAAAGAATGAGGAGACCTGAAATTGAGGTGAAATCTGGTGAAATCAAATAGGAAAAGGCTGAATTGGCAAAGAGCGGTCACAGGCCTCAGAGTCAGATGCTCAGACTTAGAGTCACGCACTTGGGGAACGCGATCACGTGAAATGTTGAATTCGACGCGCAGTGGAGTTCAACTTGTTGCATCTTCTCCTCTTTCATCAGCAGATATAGCGCATTACGCAAACCTGTAAAACCCGCTCGACTTCATAGTCGTAATGGCTTTGCCTTCAACGTCCATGACGTTAACGTCGTTGTTGAACTCGCTCCATACCCATCTGCAGTCACAAACACAACTCTTGCCGACATTACATGCTCAACTAGGGCTTCCGGCGACTGCTTTGGAAGATGACCTCAAGTCTCTACAGCGGCAACTCATGCAAGGCGTCGAGAAGCAGATAGAATTGCGAAAGAAAGAGGTGGAGAAATGGATGGAGAAGTGCGATGCGGTGGAAAATGACTGTGTGCGATATTCAAAAGCACTGGGTGGCAACACCAAAGCGACTGGGAGTAGCGTCGGTGAGCTAAGGAAGGAGCAGGTTCTACCGAGAAGATACGAGATGGTGACTGAATATCAGGAGAAGCTGCGACAGGTGAGTGGGCGAGAGTATCAGCAGGTCAGCTACGGTGAACTAACGGTTGTCTCACATTCAGCTCTATCATACGAAACTCGAACAGTTGACCACACTCACAAACCGTCTTAATGCCCTTGCTCGTACGCTTGGGCCCGAATTTTATTCTCAAGATATCATCGAACCTCATCAGGCTATTGGAGAAAGTAGCGTGGACTCGAACATAAATCGCGATGTAACGCCAGAGCGTTTCTCCAAACTCGAGAAAGAGCTGGTTCGCGGAAAGGCCGAAGTAGTGAGTCATTTATCCTGGAACTGTAGGCGGGACAGAACACTATTACATCTCGACGAAACGGTTAGGATATATTCAGTGGCAATCATGTCAATTTCTGATGCTCCCACCCTGATGTCGAAGTTCCTGTTCATAACATAATCTGCTGTTCTGCACATATTCTTATCTCACTATTCCACTGTAGACGAAACGACTGGGCCATCTATCGGCCATATTCGTGCAGATCGACTGGCTTCATACAGAATTAGGCATTTCAGCACCCGCCCTCGACGACCTGCCTTCATCTTCCACTCCATTCAATACATCAACCTCTAACGGACATTCAAGCACTTCCCACGATACCCTCAGTGATCCCTTCCTCTCCGTATCGACCCCAACTCCTTCATCACGAACTAAGCCTGTTACGCCCCTTCTTTTCAGAGACGACATAATAGCATCTCCAAGTCTCGAATTCCAGCGAATATTTGCCCGTTTTGTCGCTCGTCTCGAAGAAGCTGACAACGAAGGACTCCCAGAGAGTCGGACTGTACCCCTCGGGCTCGAGAACGTCGAACCTACACCTGGGCTCTTATCATGGGCCGCCTCGCTCTACGCGTCGTTAGAAGATACCAAACGTAGGCGAGAAACACATATACAAGCTATGTATGATCAACTGGAAGGACTATGGAGGAGGCTTGGGGTTGATGAATCTGATATGGATGCCTTCGTCGAGGCCCATCGAGGAAGTACAGAGGAGACTGTTCGGGAGTATGAAGAGGAGTTGGAAAGGATGCTGGAGCTGAAACGAGAGAGGATGGGTACCTTCGTGGCAAATGCCAGAGACGAGATTACCCAGCTGTGGGACGAACTGATGGTCGGTGAAGAAGAGAGAGCGGACTTTGCACCATTCGCGGATGGTGAGAAGTCCTCTTCAAACTATTCATTCCCACGTACTGACTGTACCTTGGGTTTCTAGATGAATTTACAGAGGAGTTGCTGACGATACATGAAGATGAAATCAAGCGATTAAAGGAAGAAAGACGAATGAAGGCACCTCTATTAGCGGGCATCAAAAAGTATTTTGAGATCTGCGAAGAGGAAAAAGAACTGGCGGCAGCAGCGTCGGACCAGACCCGGTTACTTGGTCGTGGGTCTCGGGATCCCGGAAGACTTCTGAGAGAAGAAAAGATGCGAAAGAGAGTGTCGAAGGAGAAGCCTCGCGTAAGTCCGATTCATCTCTCCCGCTGCTTTGTCCCCGTAATTGACTTTTTCACACAGTTAGAGCAAGACCTCTTAACATCTATCCCTGCCTGGGAACAAGAAGCTGGCCGCCCTTTCCTTGTGCATGGCGAGAGCATCTTGCAAATCCTTATGGAGACCGTCAGTGCCGCGGATCAAGAGAACAAACGGAAACCAGGACGGGCGGGATCTGTTCCTCCACGTTCGACCACCCCGGTGAATTCGGTGCATGCTTATGTTCCCGGCGCGAAGACAGGTGTTGTAACCCCTGCAATTAGGCCTGGATCCACGATGTCATCCCAGTCGCTACCGAACAAGCGGCAGCGACTCGGAGAGTCTACTTCCGGGCAGTATGGGGGTGGACATACCCTGAGTTATGGGCCTGGACAGGGACATAGAGCGCCTTTTGGCTCGCATAGGGGAGGAAACTCTGCTAGCTGTGTGAGGGCAGCATCCCCTACGAAGATTCTGAGCAAGACACCGAGTGGGAGCGGTTCTTCACTACCTAGGCCGGTACCTATTGCAATGCCTGTTCCGAAACCAGGGACTCAACATCACGCACTGGGACATGGGCGCGTACCAAGCTCAATGGCGTATGGGAACGGTAGTTGCTATCCCGTAAATGACGGAGTGAAGAATAACTCGACTACATATAGAAGGTATCCCAGCGGAGGTGCTAGTGGCGCAGCGAATGGGAGAGCTGGCTCTGGCGTCAGTGTCGGTGTAGGAGTGGCGAAGAAGGCCACACGAGCAAAGCGAGAGAGTTTTAAGCCTCGACCCAGTATAGATTCAATGGACATGGGCATGAGTGTTGGTCTGGGAGGTGGACGGTGGGGCGGTGGATTTACAGCGTCTGTGAAAGAAGAAGAGGAGGACGGCTATTGAGCGCACATTATGACCATCATCAACTTCATGCATTTATAACGATCTTTCTCTTTTTCCTTATTATTTTTGCTCCGCGTACTCAGCTTGTGATAGCCATCTACGATGGATGTATTACTTTGTTTATTTTTATGAAGCGTAGATGGAGAATCAATACCACATGAACTATGCATTCCCTGGATGCCATTTATATAAGATGAAAAATCCAAATATGCATTGCAAATACCACAGCTGAAAACATTGAAGCCTAACGACCTCCCTTTTTTCCAGCTTTCTTTTCCTTGCGTTTTCTACCAATGATAGAGCCGATGCCGTCGTTGCCCTTTACTGCTAACTCCTCTTTTACTTGTTCAGGTCTATCCTCAGATATTCGACGCCTCTTGGGAGACGGTTCTTCTGATTTGACAGATTTTTCCTTTTTTTGCGATCGTTTTAAAGCTTCAACCTAAGGATCCTATCGCATGAGTGGAATATTCAAACACGAGAGTGATATAAGACTTACAGTGACTTTCGGGTCTTTCTGAGCAGCAGCGTTCCTTCTCTGAACAACCTGTACGTTCTCTATCGAGAATTCCACAATTAGCGCTCCCTTGGCTTTCTTCGGAACCCCCTTCTTCAACTCCTCTCTCAATCGCTTCAGCCTCGCCTCGTCCTGGTGATCCTTATCCTTGCCCATTTCGATCTTCACTAGCTCCTCCAGCTCTTCTTTCCACCATCCCTCCAGCAAAGGACCAGCTTCTAAGTTGTTGTTCGCCCATCGCAAAACGCGCAGCGCATCCGGATGCTTGTGCATCTCAACGAATCCATAACCTTTACTGCGCCCCTTTCCAGTGACAGGATCGACACGCTCTGCTTGCCGTACGATTTTTGCCTGCTTGACTCCGAAGCGTTTGCCACTCAACTTCTTTCGTTTTTTGTCTTTCTCCTCCTTTATATCTTCCTCTCCATTGTGAACATCGGGAATGTCTGCTAGCTCATCTTCTGATAGTCCTGCCCGTAGCCCTTTCTTGACGTCCTCCTCAAATATTTTGACTGCATGCGTCGCAAGTCGCTTCAACATCCGCTCTGTCGCAAATATTGGTATCTGTCTCACACTGAGACGTGTTTTTGAGATGAAAAGCGAGGGATTCGACTTGAGAAGGGCTCTGCGAGCATTGAAGGAAGCTGTCCGACGTTCGACCTCGGCGACAGTAAGGGTTTCCGCAGCAGGAGTATTCGGTAAGATCACTTTAAACCAACAATCAGAAATGGGCAGATGAAGCAGCACATAGTAAAACCTACCTCCTTCCCGAAGAAGGTACATGTTCCGCTTGTCTGCCTTTTCCCTTAGCTTCTCCCCTGCTTCCTTCAGCTTCCCGGCCTCATCTCTCGTTACCGCCCGGACAACATCAAGCGTTCGCCCATGAAGCACCAGACTCTGAGCAAGACTCGAAGAAGGATCTGCAGTAAGAATGGATGGTAGCTTAAACGGATTTTTCTTAGGCTATAAACGAGTCCACTGTTAGCTAAAAGACCTCCGGAAGTGGAGAAGAGAGCACGTACTGCGACGGATGTTCCTATGGTCTCTACACGAAGTAATTCGCTCTGTTCTATCACTTTGTCGGCGTCCTCCTTGTTCCAGAAGCAAGCAAAACCAGTACCGCGTGAGCGGCCCGTCGCAGGATCCACTGTTATTCGCGCATATCGAAGGGGACCAAAAGCGCGGAAACTAGTAGAATTGGGATCAGTCTCCATCAAATTATACTCGCAGAAAGAAAGGCCATAGACCCACAGTGTTCGTAGTTCATCCTCTGTAGCAGAGAACGGGACATTCCTCATGAACAACGTAGTGCCAGTGGCAGGAGGAGGCAACTCTGGTTTAACTGGAGTTTCCTGGTCATCATCGTCGTCGCCTGATACATCCTCATCTTCGCTTCCATCATCACCCTTATGCACCCCCAATGCACCCTCCTCATCGCTATCTTCGTCCTCGCTACTATCACTCCTGTTCCCCTCCGAACTGTCGGACCCATCAACCATCTCCACGTCCTCATCCTCTCCCATCGCCTCTTCGATCTTCGCCTTCTCCTCCTTCCACTTCTCCTTGCTCAGTGCCCAATCAACCGCAATCACTCTCTCCGTTGCCCGTTTATCGTCCTTCTCCTCTTCCTCTTCCTCACTTTCGCCCTCTGCATCCTCACCCTCGACCTTCACTCCATTTGCAAGTTTCGCCCTTTTCTCCAGCCGTTTCTGCTTCTTCTTCTTCTGCTTATCCGATAACAGGGTCTCTGCCGTCCCCGCGCGGACCGTCATCCCATTACATCCCTCAATTGCACGCTCCGCATCCTTCCGGCTTAGCATCCATACGAACGCGAAACCCTTCGTACGAGGCTTCTTCAGCGTTGTGCCTCCTTCCTCTTTCGCAGCATCTGCAGGCTTGTCGGCGGTAGGTATATGAACCGAGTGAATTGGTCCATAGGGCAAGAAGACAGCACGGAGATCCTGTTCCGTCGCGTTAAAGGGGAGATTGCGCACGATGAGCCGTGAAGCATGGTTCGGAACTGCACTTTTCGTTCCTTTTTCAGAGGCTTTGGAAACCGGTTTGGTGAGGGTATCTAGTCGCTTTTTGAGGGTGGCAGATAATAGGTATCCTTTGAAAACATGTGCATGAAGCTTGTTGACAGCATCGTAGGCTGTACCAGGGGTAGTAAATAGAACATATGCTGAGAAAACATTGTAAAAACTAAAATAAAACTGAAATTTAGACAACTGCTCACCAGCAGAGGAATCCTCTTTCCCGTTTTCGTCCTTCACAGGCCATTCCACCTTCTCAGCGCCCTCGGATTTCCGCATTTTCTTCCATAGTGTTTTTGAGTCTATTGAAGGAGGAAGGCCGGAGACAACTACAGTGCGAATTGCTAGAGGATCATGAGGAAGTCGTGGTTTTTGTGGCCGCGGCGGGGGACGTGGCTTTGCTTCTTTTTTTATAGCTTCAGACTTCTCGCTATCCTTTGGCTACAATCACGGGTCAGCTTCACGGATTTTATAACCACGGTAAAAATATGCACCTTGGTATCTGCCCACTGAACTCGCAGCTTCCTTCCCACTAGCGCAATACCCTCCTTACTTATATTTTCGAACGCAACCTCTGCGTCTTCCTTGATTGCGAACGAAACGTATCCAACACCCTTCGAGACGCCAGTTCCTTGTTCAGTGACCACGAACGCGGATCGAACGGGTGCGATATCGGAAAATAGTGTTTGTAGATCGACAGAAGTCGCCGTGTAGGGCAGATTAGAAACAAACAAAGTTGACCTACGAAAACCGTAAAAGTTAGTAAGGACGCGAAGCCGTAAGCAAAGAGCTTGCATTACCCATGAGCTATGTTTTCAGCGACAGCTGACTCTCGCTCCTTCCTCTTTCCTAATGCTGAGGACATATCTAAGCAATAAATATGTCAGTTTTTGACTCGTGGGCTAGAACATGCAAGGAATCTTGCTTGAGCAAAATATCATTATTTTCCTACATTTCAGTACCAAGAGTTTGTCATTGATTGGTTTCGAGGAAATCACCAAACGCGTTGACGCGGGGACCAAACAACACCTTCGTTGTCCCAACCAGGTTCTTCCTCGGGCTTCGAACCTTTCACCGTCAACTTCAAGCGCCTACCGGACTACAATACCCAGGCGAACTTATGTTCTATAACAACATCAGCCTCTTCTTTTTCCTAATATCTTAATGGGAGGGCCGGACTGCAATGTTTTAGCGCCGTGACAATGCTGGAAAAATTCAACTTCTCTGAAGTGAATTGAAGTTGCGAACGATATCATCCCTGGCAATGTTTAGGCATTCCAATTTACCCATGAATTCGCCATTCATGTCAAATTGGGATGTCTTCGTCTCGCAATCGAAGCCCTCGTATTCCTATCTGAAGGCCATCGGGAATGATCGTCTGCATGCAGCCATCGCTTTTTATGCGTGAAGTCAATTACGACTAAATATAACTCCGTACGTCACCCGAGCTTTCTCCCGTGTTCATCTTCGCCGTCTAACATGTCTTAGCCTTCGGTCTTCCCAGATACCTACTCTGTCCTAACTAATAATATCATCACACGGGCTGTAACGGTCTTTATCGGATTGATAGCCTCTGGCGTCCTGGATACTGAGCTCCTAGAGAGAAAGCATCATGAACTAGTGCATCTTTGGCCCGCACTCGGAGGGAAGCTTATGAAGAACATCACCCTACCCCTTCACCACTGGGGAAATCGTTGACTTCTGTTTCCGGACCCTCCCCTTCTCTTTGCAGGAAACACTCCCAGTTCTTGGGCTCGATCCCACCAGTCCTACTTCCGATTAACCGGTATACTACGAGTTCTCCTCTTCCAGTGATTCCATTATTCCACTTCGATACTATTTCACTCCTCCTGGCTCCGGCAGATAATCTCTTCATCGTTAGAGTGACTACGCTCACGGATGCCACGCTATTCGGTTTTTGGGTCGCACATCATTTTGTAGATGGGCAAAGTACTTTTGACGCGATAAGCGCTTACTGCGACTTACTCTGCAGGGTGGGTATCCCAGTGCTCGTGCCACCACCGGATACCATCACCCTTTGTCCATGCTTGTTAAAAGAGACGACGTACTCCCAGAATCAGTGTTGAAAGACGCGCCATACTTGTATTCCAGAGAGAACTATGCCCTTGGCAGACTGTGGCCCGTAAAGTTTGTCGGGATAGAGCTCTTTAGCGCCCTGGCTTCCAAAGTTGGCCTTTTGGAACGCGCTGAAGAGCGCTACATTCATCTATCCGAGGAATTTGTGGAAAAACTGAGAAAGGATTGTCAAGAGGAGCTCGACCGAGCAGGGATGGAAGGTAAACTAGAGGAGGGAGCAGGTCTGAAGCTAACCAAGAACTATATCATCCGTGCTTGGTTCATGCAGGTGTGTTAAATTTTTTTTTTTTTTTGACTTTCACTTTGAGCGATTCATTGACAAGCCATCTCTTAGCGTGCATACGCTCATATAGCGAGCGACTCTGGTCCTGTAGACCTCCTATATATCTTCAACTACCGTCCTGCGTTACCACCTCCTTCCCCTGGTATCATACATCTGCACAATAATGCCTATGGCATATGCGCGCACTTCCCGCCCCTCGCATCGCGCTCGCCATCCGCCTCTGCTGCATTCTCAATAAGCAGCCTTCCGCAGTGTGTGCCGCGCTCGAGTTCTGGGAGGCAAACGCCAGTGCCCTCCTCACGCCGGTGACTCCATGGACAACGTTTGAGTATAACAGGCTGGACTCTTTGGCGTCCCTGAAGGACAGGCAGACAGGAAGTGGTCGGGTGGTTTACCCATCCATATTCCGCGGTATCGATGGGCATGACTTCTGAGCCTTCAACGATGATCCTGAAGGGTGGCAGGGGAGGATAGTGGCTGAAGATTAATATGCTTATGACTGGCTAGAAAGGCCACGAGAATGTCGACCGCTAGCTTTGTATTGGCTTTCACGAATAATACCTGTAAGTGCGGAGTGGAATTCAAGGAGCGCGTGTAGTCTTGCCCTAGATCGCTGGGTTCCCTGGCACACCAAATTGTCAATGCATTTGGCAATCTCGATAACTCGCAGGACGTCATAGGGAGGGTACTCTCCAGAACCAGTTCGGCCATCCTTGCAAGGACGCGTCGTAAACTACGTGTTTCCACCGATGGACTTTTGGCGCACGGAGGAGTCGCGTCTGGATGCAATAATGTGTCATGACAATATTATCCGCATCTTGCATCGTTATTATGCATATCGAACAGAAACCTGCCTCCATCCTCTCCATTCTTCCTTCGCTACGGCCTGAGGTACACTGGTATGTTCAGCTGTCTATTGAAGTTATACTTGATTCTTGCTGTGCGTTGGTTGGGGAGTTGGTGAAGAGCTGAGTCCAAGTACCTGTGTAGAAAATGTGAGTAGAGTATCTTATGACATGCTTCTATTGGTGAATATCGGACCTATCTATTATTCAGGATGCAGAGAACGACATGCTGGGATCCCGGCGCCCAGATCCACAAACCGCCTCATCTACCCAAATCGCGTGGCTGAATGCAGGCTAGCTCATCGCGAATATGGCTCTCATCGTGTTATCCTTTCTCTTCTCACTCGACGCTACTTTTTCGGTGCCCTCTATTGTGATAGGCTGTATCACTTTCCTATCGAACCTCTTCTTCCCCACAATCTTCTATGCCTGCTCGGCTGAACATTTCCTACATATTCCCCCCGAACATGTCAAGCTGCCAAGCTTCATTTCCATATGAGTAAGCTCCATCCTGGAATGGTCGCATTCACTGAAACTTATTATTTCGCCGACATGATAGTTGGCCCAAACCACTGGCCCGTGGGTTAGAATGGATGTATGGCGTACGGAGCTTACCTATCCAATCGGTACAGCTACTGTCGTGGATTTATAGTACGTCTTGGACACCTCGATATAGCGTATTTTATGGGTCTGCATGGAATCTACGTGCCACGCCGCGTTTTCTTTGGATGGCTCTATGACAGGTTTATGGCTTCCTGGCAATGCATTCTTGAATGGCTACCGGAATCTACTGAGAGACAATGTGCCTTGATGAATGTAATCATTCAGCCCTTTCTCATCCAGTCCTTACGCCCATCCAACGTTGGCCCACCATCATATTCGGCTGTTTCAAATCCAGTCGTCCTTCTCCATCCTCCAGAAATTGAAACATTTTATTCCAGGGATCACGTTAAGCTTCAGAATATAATCATCCAGAAGATACAGAATCAAGGCGTACGCTCATGAGTCACTTCGAATCAATCTCCCAGACGAGTACTCAACCCAAGTAATGAAGCGCATTAGCACTAAAGCCTAGTACTTGTCGGGAGTCTCTGGCCCATAATTGCTATGCTATGTACGCGAAAGCAACGCGACGTCAGAGACAGGTCAGAGGAATGAGATTTAGCCGCTTTTTGCAAAGCTTCAGCATGAGAGTCCAGCATAAAATCGAGCTATGGTATGAAAGCAAGGCCACAGGCCCAACAAGAAAGGGACCAAATCATCTGGCTTCCAGCCTTTAAGATCATTTTGACGAGTATTCTATGTGCAAATTATGTATCTGCAAGTATATCGTATACACAACTTACCGCTTAGGGACACACATCCCGCTCCCATGCATCAACAGTGCCCAGACATGTATTATTGCCCGGTCATCGTAAGGGGCGCGCTTACCTTAGCGACTCCGAATGTTGCACATATCATTCCAATGACGACGCAATATTCATTAATGTCAGGTATTTTGGGGAGGAACTACATGGCTATGGATATTATTCCGAGCAACAATATACTTCTGAGGACTTATAATATAGGGGGATTGCGGATTAGGCACGTCTGAAAGCATAGGAGAGGCGGGAGGAGGCGGGATTTGATGGAAATAGAAAGTCTGGATCAAAAGACCCCAGAGCAGTACTAGCCGGCAGTATGCCTGTAAAATAAGCTCATAATTCTTCTAAGTCGTGACTTGCTGGCTTTGCGCATTGCCCTCATTAGAGACACTATCATCAGATGCATCTATAAAAGAATAAAATTATAGTCTAGGAACACATAATCAGCCAATTGTCGATGAATAGCCGTCGTGGAACGTACCAGTGATGATGAGACATGAAGACTTGTCATAAAGAATGAGATGACATTACCGCCCAGAACATGAGTCAGTGCACTATCACCATTCAAAACAAACCTCGTGTTTGATGATCCAGGGCGGGATGCAGATGAGTTGAATGACGATGATAGGCCTTGAGCTTGATTGGCGGGATTCAGATGAGGAGGCACTGCTGTTGGAATGGTACCGGGAAGAGGCGGCGAGGTAGTGGAGACGGCAGTGGTGCAGTAGGAATGGGCAGCGGCAGAGTGGGGAGTGGTTGGCCGACGGTAATTGGAGCCACCAGGCGGCGAGGGTCTCGAGTAGAGGCAGGACCCTCCAAACTGGCCCGCATACAGTGATTGCACTGGGAGCATGCATGTATGCACCATGCACAGCAGAGCATATTAACCGCTGCACTATATTGACCGAATATCCCCATATCTTCTTGCCGCACCCCGTACATATGAAACAGGGCTGTATGCAAAATTTGGCTGGTCACCACAACAAGAATTGCAAGCAACAATGAGACGGCCAAAAACAATGCATAATAGCCAGATTCGTTGTTAGGATCTGGGGCAAACCTAGGCAGGCGATAGACAACTATAGATAAGGAAACAGTGATGAGTGCTGGATATAGGCAGTAGACCTCATTGAGCACTTACAAATGTTGTAGAAATACGCGAGCGCCTTGAGGTGTTCGACCATAAAGTGAAAGGGATTAGAGCATAGGGATGAGTGGAAAATCAAAGGTTGAAAAACGGTAGTGGCAGTCGTGATAGCTGTGGGGATCAGAAAACTCAGATCAGACGAAAGCGGTGAGCTTTTGCTCCAAGTGAAAGGTGCATTGCCAAAGGAAGGTGGAGAAGAGTTCTCGTTGCTAGAATTTGGCCTTGAAAAGAAAATAAAGGCAATATTAAATGCATTTATGCAGGCATATACTCCGTTCTTCATGTAAACCGTTATAGGGGTTCTTGTGGGAGATCTCCGTTCGTTGTGTGCATGAGGCTGAAGACGCCGAGACAGCTTAGAGTTGGACGAGGACTGAAAACCGCAGAAACATACCTCTTCTATGCTCTCGCTTGCTTCTAGGTCCTCGCTTTCTTCTAGGTCCTCGCTTTCTTCTAGGTTCTCGTGGATGGTGTTTGTAGGTGCAGGGGTGGCCTGTGGTGCGGCCGTGGAGCGTCTCAACGATCCTGCTCATTGGAAACTACGTCGGTCACATCAAGGACAAGGGCATGCTATAATATCACAGTAGAAACAATATTAGACTCACGTATGTTCATTTGTACGATGTGCTATGAATTCTGAATGGACGGAAATGGTGCAATGCAGGTTGAAACGTCGCGTCCAAACCTTCGCGACGCGAGGAAGGTTTCCCTTCGCGTTATTTATTTATATTTATTATTTCCTCGCGCCACATAGAGCCTATTATGTAAAAGCTACTCTATCTGACTCAAAAGTTCCGAGACATACGAGACATAGAAAGCCCTTACACATCAACACAAGCTAGTGACACCTTTTATGAATTCACCCTTAGCCACAACATCATCTTGCAGTGGCACAATGCTTCCAACTTGGGTTAAATATGTGATTAGAATATCTCATGCACAGTCTTCTATCATCCATGACTAATTGTCGGTCTTATGCAGCACACAAAAAATGCGACATCGATGCTGAGTTCCATACGCACAGATACGCAGGAAAGCTCGTTTGGAACCGCGTGGCAGCACAAGCTTTACCATGCCACGAATGTCATCATCTTCATATTAAATTTTTTTGTCCCATTTGACTGCTCCATTCTGCCGATGCTACCTTCCTGGTATCCATTTGCCGCGATATCCGCTATCAATTTTCTATCGCTTTTATCCTTACCAATACTCTTCCGGAATTGCTTGGCCGACCATCACTTGCATTTCCTGGTAGAACATATCAAGTTGCTGTGTTTAACTTTTCGTTTCAGTAAGAAGTTCTACATCTCGAAATGGCCGCATTCAAAACTTACTATTTTCATCTCACAGTCATCGCACTATTACCTGACCCGTTCTGGCCAAGCACTGAATGGCCTGCGGAGTATTTGTACCCCATTCTCATAATTTGCGTGCTTTTTATCCTGATCTTTTGTCAGCGCTTCCATACAGCGTGTTTTGTTGATTATGGCATCCCAACCCAGCAGATGGGCATATATGGGCGCTACGACTATGTGATGCGTGTCTTTTTCTTTGGGTGGTTATATGACGGCTGTATGTGGCTACGAGAAAGTCTTCTTGAATGTCTCCGGAATGTCGACCCTCTGCCTGCCCCGGTGACTGTAATTGTCTCTTCCCCCATCCTGACACCATCTCCACATCTGGTCATCCCACCATATTTGCAAAATTTTGAAACAATCAATGTACAAACAGTTATGCCGTGGTCTGCAGGATGGCAAGGCACAACGGCCCAGCCCTCTCCCGCCCAAGCCTTAGGTTCACCGAACCGCACCTCACGGTCATATTCGGCGGTTCCAGACTCCCGCCGTCCTTCATTATCCTCCTGAATCGAAGTACATACACTATTGTTTCAGCGACCATGTTGAGCCTAAAAAGATAATCATTCAGAACATGCAGAGCCAATGTACGGTCATCTCGAACCAATATCCCAGATAAGTACTTACACAAAGAAATAAAACGTATTAGCTCCAGACCTCAATACTTGTAGGGAACCTTCAGCACACGATTGTTATATGATGAGCACGAAAGCAATTCAATGCCACAGAAATCAAATTGGGTGACTTTTCGCATAGCTTTAGTACGAGACTCTAGCATGTAATCACCGTAAATTCGAGTCATAGTAGGAAAGGAAGGCCACCAGCCCAACGAGAAGAAAGAGACCCAATCGTATGGCTTCCTGCCTTCAAAATTATTTTGACGAGCATGTTGTACACAATTATGTATCTGCGAGTAATTCGTGTACAAGAGCTATAACACTTGACAGACAATACTAAAAGAATCCCTCCGTAACGTAGGTATTCCGCGCAGGTAATCCAATGTATATATCCTAAAATAAAATGCGCCCCAACCCCACCCATCACCTCCCTTCCCTAGCCCCGCCCAGATCCTTCCCTCTCATTTCCACTCCCACCGCCTTCACAACCGCACTCACCACCCGCGTCGTGTCCTCCAGCACCTCCCAAACGCCTGCATATGTGTTCGCCTGGCGCATCTTCACGCCCCCCTGCACGTTCTTCACGAACGCGTCCACGAGCGGCTGCGCGTGCGCCTGCAGGGTCTGCTTGATATGCGGCGCGAGGAGGGGGAGGAGCGCGTCGAAAGCCGGGATGGGGTCAGGCGTAGGCGAAGGCAGCGGAGGGGTGGGTGAGGAGGAAGTGGTGTACGCATGCACAGCGGCGGTGAGAGCGGTGAGGGTGCGTTCTGTTGAAGTGTGTGCGGAGGTTAAGGAGGCAAGGCGGGCTTCCATCTGTTCGGACAGAATTAGCATATCATATGACATAGAATAGGAGAGTTAGAGAAAAGGTAACTCACATCTCCAAAGCGCCACTCCCACTCCCCCTCCCGCTGCGCATGCGCCCTCACCTGCGCCACACCCTCCTCCATCTCCCCCGTGCGCTCAATCAAATTGCCCACTTCACCTGCAAGCTCTTCAAGCTGCACGCCCGTTGCATTAATATTCGCTTCGAGCGCTTGCAGCATCGCGCCTTCATCTTCCTCTTCCCTTTCTCCCCCTTCCCCCTCCTCCCTATCTCCCACTTCCACCCCCTCCCCATCCCGTGCTCTCCTCATTCCTTTCACCTTCCCCTTCTCCGCCCTCACCGCCGCGCGCACCTTTTTTCCCACCAGCCTCTCCACTTCCATCCCGCGCTCGTGCTCCCTCTCCACCAGCACATTATGCAGAACCGACAGCACGTCGTCCAGGTCTGTCAGGTGTGTGTACGCTGCATCCGCTTCCGGGGGCGGCGGCGGGGCGGGCTTCGGCTTGTGTTCCTGCTTGAATTTAGGTTTGGGCTGGGGTGAGGATGTGGTGGGACGCGCGTTAAGCTCGTCTTCGTCGTCTGGGAGGAAAAGAGGCGTCGTCCTTGAGGGTACTCGTGAGAGCGGGGGCACAGAGAATGAGGGTGGGGGAAGCGGTTCTTCGGAGGGGGATCGGCGGCGCTTCACGCCCCTCGTGGTATTAGCAGCAGGTGGGGGAGAGAAGGAGCTCTGTTTAGTGAATGAGGGAGACAGGCGGGCAGCCAGCTCGGGATCGAGCACCATCTGCATCTCCTTCTCATCCACTTCTTCTTCCTTCTCTTCCTCCTCATTCCCCTCTCCCCGCCCAATCCCCTCCTGCAGCATTGGCGGCGGCCTCACCTTCCCCCCAGGCCCCTTCCACCGCTCATCCAGCACGAGCCCCCTAATCTTCTCCACCACGCCCCTCAGCTCCCCCACCGCCCTCCCCGCCTCCCGTTGCTGCCGCTTCATCCCTACCTGCACCTCCATCTCCTTTGCCGAGAACGGCCATGCGTTGGAGGAGAGGTACGCAGCGAGCGCGGTTTCGTACGCGTGTTTCGCTTCCGCGCGCTGGGCGCGCAATTCGATGGATTCGGGATCGTCGGCGGGCGGAGTGGACGCGTCGGACACGGCAGGGTGTATAAAAGGGAAGACCTCGAAAGTGGTGGGGAGGGCGGCGAGCGAGTTGCGCGTGCTTATGGTGTCCTGTAGCAGTCTAATAGTGAAGTGTCGTGTATCAGTTAACTGCGAAAGGGAACAAGAACTAAGGCCCACCGAATCCTCTCGTCCCACAGCGCCCGCTCCTCTGCACTCGCGGGCTTTGTCTTTCTTCTCGGTGTGGGCTGGATGATTTCCAGTTCTTCGTGTTCGCGCTTGGGCTTCCCGTTGGGCATCGCGCTGGGAGATCGGGAGGTCTCTACGCTCGGCTGAGGCGTGGCTTCCGCATTCGCAGGTGTGGAGGCCGAGACTGTGGAGGAGATGGACAGCCGCGGCAGGGCGCGTCGTGAACCAGCCGACACGGGCGGGGTGGCTTTCACTAGCGGCAGGCGCGCGAGGCGGGGGTCTTTAGGTTTGAGGGGCCGTGGCTGCGCTATGGCAGGGGCCTGGGTCTGCTGGGGTGCCTCAGTCCGCATCGCGAGTGGAGGAGTCCTTGTGCTAGGACGGGGAGGGGTGCCGGGAGGCTCGATGATATGGCTGCCGACAGAATCGCGCTGACTTATTGGTGCCGGTGCGCTTTGTGACGGTGAGGGTACGGGGATAGCTGGCGCAGGGGCAGGCACCTGGGTGCGCGCACTCGTAAACACCACTGGTGCAACCCTACGCCCCCCAACCGACGCCGGCTGCTGCGTCTTGCTGAGTTGATAATGGGCATCGAAGTCGTCCTCGTCGTCCATATTATCCGAGTCCAAGTATTCCAACCTCCGATCCCGGAGACGAACTAACTGTTCCAGCTCATCCGATGTGATCCCCTTCACCCGTCTGGGATCGTAGTGGCCACTCTCCATCAGCTCCGATAGCTCCTCCCGCTCGCGAAGCCAACTGCTGCTCTCCGCCGTATCCCATTCCGGCTCGTCTGGATGGACGAAATGGCACGTCTGCGGTAGCCGCGGGCATCCCCTGCCGATGGGAGTCTTGTCATCGTTGTAACACTGGAGAAGAATGGAAATGCATGAGTTGGTAGATTTCGTGAAAGTTGACAGCAATTTGGCATCACCCCGACAAGGGCACAAATAGAAGCTGGTGCCAGGGACGGGCGCTTACCTTGCATCGGCGGCTCTTTCTGGGTCTCCGAGACATATTGTCTCGAGTAGGAAGCTGCTTGTTATCTGGTCCGTCGCACTTGAATGTGGCGACGTCGTGCACAGTGCTGGGCGGGATGTTTGCAAACGTAATCAGGCGCAATCCGCATTAGGCGGGAACCTTTTTTACTACCATATCAAACTACTGCAACGTCGCCACCATTTATGGCGAATCAAAACTCTTTCTTTTCCCCAGTCCACTACAGTATCAGGAGTAAAAGAGCTGGCGCTGGAGCACCTGGGTGCTCACATCCGTTCCTAGCGAGGTGCACCCGAATTTGAGCTAGATCCGGAGTGCACTAACTTTTATCCTGGCACTTTTTTCTCGTCTTCCTCAACAGTTGAATGCCTTTCGTGACTTCAACTACAGATCCCTCGGATATTATGCCGCTTAGCTCCCTGGAAGCACACCCTCTTTGATCATGACTCCGCTGTCTAAAACCACTGACGAATTAATGGCACTGCGTGCCCAACAAAACCTGGATTCTCATAGCAAAACCCGGACCCTCTGCTAGCACATCGAATCGTAAGAAGAAAGCAGGGAAAGAAAACGAAGACTCCTAGCGCGTATATGTGCCGCCATTCTCTTCCTGTTTCATTCAATCTTGCGCCATTATTTAAACAGGCACTGACACTCCAGTCTCTGTCGAAGACCCTCTTTCCACCAATGTGATTTTGAGTCGACTCGAGACTATTAGGAACAGCCAGAAGGCCCTCTAGCAGAGACAGAAGAGACCCTTTAGCAGAGCATCCGGACCCTTCAGCAGACCGTCACTCAACTACGGGCGGAAACTGCTGAATTAATAGAGCAACGTCCTGATACTATGCGGACAGTCGTCATCGTTTTCTCCTTGTTATTTCTGATGGACTCGCACTTATATCTCACTTCAGGATAGAGCCGCTCTCAGCAGAATCCGCGCACTTGTAGACGCTGCTGGTTCAAGGGCCCTATGTCCTCCTACAGGCACCGGCTGTTAGGACGGTAATGAGCGAGTCCTACTTTCGAATTTAGACGGGGTCTATCAATCCCAACTCCTCCGTCGTGAAGTCGCGCATTCATTTTCTACCTAACCGTCTATTTCCATCCAGGTCCGACACGGCCTCGAGCGCGTGAGGCCAACTGCTGCTCTTCACCATGTCTCATTCCGGCACATTCGGGCGGGCGAAATGTGGTAGCCACGAGCATCCCCCGCCGATGGATGTTTTGTCACTGTTGTAGTGCTAGAGAAGAAAAGAAAGCGTGAGTTGGTGAATTCAGCGGAGGGTTGACAGCAATTTGGCATCATCCCGACGCAATCACCGTGAGCCTGCGGGCAGAAAATAGATCCTCGCACTAGGAACGGGCGTTTACTTTGCATCGGCGAGCCTTTCTGGATCTCAAGTAGGGAGGTGCTCGTTGTATGGTCCATCGTACTCGACGACGGCAGAGTCGCGCATAGTGCTGGGCGGGAAGTCTGAAAATATAATCAAACGCAACCCGCATTAGGCGAGAACCTTTGAATAACATCATTGACCGTCCTTCCTTTGTCCGCTCCCTTGCCTCAAAACATACAAATCCATAATCTTACTACATGAAACCGTATAATACGCAGCTAACATCCCTCGTAACCTTTCCAGCCAGCCATGCACAAATTGGCCTTCAACCAATATCCCCCATTCCCGTCCTTCAACACTATCGCAAATGGTTTCGCTGTTATACCCAATGGTAAAGCAGTGTAAGGATGCGTAAACACGACCTTTCCAGCTCCTGCCTGCCCTCCCTCTCCCTTCAGGGCAGCAGAAAAGTCCAGGTCATTATACCCGAACGTCGTCCATGCACTGACGTTGGCCAAGAAATCGCCTCTGCCCCCTGGCGGCACAGGACCAATGACGGTGCGTGCGTTCTCCTCCAAGAACGCAAGTGAGGCACGCACGGCAGAAGGCTGCTTGTTCCGGATGCAGCAAAGGTGAATGGCGAGCGCGATTCGGGAGAGAGGCAGGGTTTTGAATGTCGCGAGGGCGGGGAAGTGTGTGCGGATGCTATAATAGCTATTATGAAGGTAGTTGGTTCCAGCCGAGGGTGAGGGGAGAACAGAACGGTAGTTGAAGGTGTACATGAGATCTAGAGGGCCGGAGTCGCCTGGGACCTGAGCATAAGCACACTAAATGACAGCTTCAAGTTAGTGTTTGGATAAGAATGGTTAAGGAAAGCCGAACAGACCTGTAAAAACCAGGCGGTTATAACATCATTTCTTGTCAGCTCTAAGCCGGCTCCTTCCTCCAGCTGGCCTTCCGCTCCTGCCCGTCCCAGCTCCTCCTGGCAATCCTTCCTCATTTCATCCACAAACTCCCCAGAAAGGTGTATATACCGCTCTTCCTCTCGATCTCCAAGACCGACTTTAGAAGCGGTACTTGTATACAGCGCTTTGCCGATATATTTTAACAACTCCATAATACCCAAAGCGTAGTTCTCACTTGGATGCACGTAAAGTGCATCCTTAGCACATGACGCCGGGAGAACATCATCGCCTTGCACAAGCGTGGAAAAAGGAGTGGTAACATCGAAAGGAAGAATGAGCTTTGGAATTGCACGTCCGCTTATGAGGTCGCAGTAAGCTCTGATCACGTCGTACATACTCTGCCCATCCACAAGATGGTGCGGGAGCCGGAACCCGAGGAGAGTACCGTCCGTCAGCGTCGTCACGCGCAGGGCGAAGAGGTTATCCACGGGCGCATTGATCCGAGACATTGCATCAAAGTGGAATAGCGCATCGCTGGAGGAGGAAATGGTGTGATATACAGGCTGAACCCGTGATGGTTTGGCGGGGTCAAATCCGACAGCTGGGATTGCATCCTGCAAAGAGGAGGAAAGGCTTCGTGAGCGGAAGTCCACGGTTTCACCTGCCGTAAACGAAAATGGTGTGGTATGCTTGACGAGTTTTCCGCCAAGCACGGGCCAGAGATGGACGAGTTCGTGATGTTTTTGTTCGAGTAGACTCGTGTCTAAGACACCAGAAATGACTACCCCAACAAAAACTGTTACATGTTGAGTGAGGTTGTTGTTGGAAAGCAGAGAGTAGGCGTCTCCAGGGAAGATCGGAAGAAGAGACATGATGAACTCGGAAGTCGAGGCAGGGAAGGAAATTGGAATGGCTCACTAGTAATATGTGCCTTGGGAAATCCGTAGCACTTTAAAGAGAGGCCTCTGCGACCCTAGCGGAACTTCCTGAGAGCACTACTGATGCCAAATATAAGCTGTGGGGCCTTGAAACACTGTGCAAAACACAACTTCATCAGAAAATTTTGCTTGAAACTCTGGATGCAACTTACAGGGCGCCATAACTAATCGCATGGGCATACTCCTCGGGTCTCATTTTCGTCGGGTATACGTTATACCTAAGTATTCAGTATTGGATGAAACGTCGCCACCGCATGAACATATAGAACAGTGCATATGGCTAGAGATTAGAATGAAGCGTCGGCAGTGAAGTTTACGAATGCATCGAAGTGAAAGAGTCGGTGAGGAAAATCTGAGGCCGAGATAGTACTTTAATCATATCGCAACCTCCCGTTCAAGTTGATCACCGTGGAAGGCACCATTGTTTGGAAAATCCGTGTCAACCAAATAGACATTGTAAACTGTCACCGCCGGTTAACCGGTGACCTATTTAGCTTAACTTTTGAGCGCCTTGAAGACAGAGATGTTGACGGTCAAAATCTGTTCAAACTTTGACCGCAATGCACCAGTGACGCACGTAGTCGTTGCTTCAGATAACTTTGACCTGTGGTGGTGACATTGGCAACGCTATATCATATTTCTGTAATATTCCTGAAAGCTTCGATCTTCGGTATATTGCATATCATCTAGTGTGTTGCCATCTTCTGCCTCTCTCCCAGTTAGCCAGTCGTTGATATTGAAGCTCAAGCCCTCATAATGAGATCATCAAAGTGATGCAAATCTCGAGAGAACAGAAGTGTGCTTCGAGTTACGAGGCCAATCCTATGGCCTGAGTGCTCGAGCAGGCCACAGCCTGAATGAATCGAAGGTCGCAGTGTGCGCAGGAGAGAAAAAGACTCGGAATCTTACAATCATTACATAAGTTTACAGACAATATACCGGTAGACAAAAAAGATGCAGAGTGGGCCTCGAGAAGATGCTACTTCCTGGCAAACGTAATCTA
>JASFDH010000283.1:0-28307 GCA_036937195.1 Nidularia pulvinata
TGGGGAGATTGCCAACAACGCGCGCAAGCCACACATCGACAACGACTGCGCAGGCACTTACGGGAAAGGCTAATCTGGGCGATCGACGTCAACTTCCGCTGGCTGAAGGATCATCAGAGTTTGCCTGGGTTCGGCAACTTGCATTCACTTATACGGTACACCTCGCCAATCCCTGCTTCATCCGATGCCTCATCGCGGTCATGTCATGAATGGGTGAGCGGAATACCGCAGGATATCGTCTAAACGCGCATCCAATGGCGTGAGGGTCAAGCAGCCATAGCTACGTTGCCCTCTTCCCGGCTTTTTCCAATCTCTTATTCGCCTCGACCACGCGCTACGGTAGCTATGATTCGTGAAGACTGAAGAGCGGACCGAATCCGCTAAAATAGATGCGTCACTGTCTGCCAAGCCATCCCATAACGAAGTCGACTCCGAGGACTCAGACGCCTACACGAAACGTGTCAACGCCAGCACCACCGTTTGTCGGCGGCTTTGTGGATCTTGAGAAACTAAAGATCCTAATGTACCTGAAGAGCAAGGGTATTAGTACCGACTGTTGAATAGTTCGACGTGAACTGTAGTCGGGGCTATTACAAGTCAATAATAAGAGCAGATCCTGCGATGCCAACCTTTAAGAATGGTTCTCACCACGCGTGTAATGCTGCAGAATCCAGACGAAAGAGCCTCATGACCGGAATTTGGAGCTTTATAAGTAATGCAAGCTTGTGCGAGACCTACTGGTGACGATGCTTGGCCGATTCACTTACACCATACTCGTGGGTGCCATCTTCGATATTTATTATGGGGTTCAGCTGATCCATAACGATGAGCTCTAGTTGCGGCTGTGAGAGTTCTATGCCTCTTACCTGTGTGCTTTAAAATATAGGTGGAAATCAAATGACCACGCCGAAGAATGCATTGATAATTCATTCGTAGAATTTGAGAGAGAACCGGACTAATCAGTGCACAAATTAGATTTTAGGAAGTAGTCAGCACGGAAGAATCGAACTCCAAGGCAAGGAGAACTTACCCACTACAGAGATGGAAGGTTTTGCCAAAAAATCACCGACATCCTTCTGCCGATGGCTCGCGGTTCGCGACTCGAGAGCCTTGGAATATGCCACCGTGACAGTCCTTTCCCGGTATATCCGAGGTTCCAAGTTGTCATAAACCGCATCTAACTCTTTTCCCCCGATCATCCCATCATCTCGTTCTGCTTGAATTCTTTCGTTCATCCTCCCATATTCCATGGAGCATATAATGAAAGACTCTAGATATGGTGCGTCTAGCCCAGCCAGGTACTTGCGCAAAACACGTTGAAATGGGATATTGCCACTCGACTGAAAGACGCCAGCAACTCGCATGAAGTTCAGTTCAGTTCAGTTCTTCATCCATTTTGGCTGAACCAGAACCAGAGCTGTTAAGAAATAAATAAAATGCGCAAAATCAAGTTTTCTCCTTCGAAAATGGCTTCTAATGCACATTCTAAAGCATCCCTTGCTTTACCTAGTCAAGCTAACATCGTTCTATTAGTCTCTGTCATCTTGCAACTGTTATGGGATGTATATTGCTGCACTTAATTTGCCAAATTTTCGGCTTGGCGTCAGTGTCAGTGTCAATAACTGGCACAGCCAGTACTGAACGCCGGCTCCAAGATGTATCCCGATGTAGCACAAGCACTATACACCATCGTCCCAGATGGCGTAACAGTGCTATTTGTTGACATATTTATAGACAGGTAAGTGCCGGTCACATTCAAGCGCCTCAGCCACGATATATAACTATCACCCACAGCTCTTTTCACTGCTGTGTGTTGTTCTGCCTTTCTGTTCCCTCACCTAGTAAGCCTTAGCCCTTAACTTGCAACCCGTTCGACAAAATTTTATTGATACAACGCATGTTTTAGGGTAGAGAAGGCAGCATATGGATCTGAATCCGCAGACAAAGTCCTCAGGTAAGTGTAGTTTTACACAAATGACTAAAGCGCTCAGCAATTATGGCAGGTCCAGTGGCTCCAGAGAGATTGGAAGAGTCTCATGATATCCCACCTACCACGCCTAAGCTTTTAAAAGCTGATATCATTTCCTCTCATGACCTCGACGACCTTCAAGTGCCCCCTTCTCCGAGTCTGTCCCATCATTCTTTAAGTTATTCAGGCCACTTTCAGACCCCTCTGGCTTCCCCCACGTCCGACGGCATCCTTTCACCTGCCGCTGCTCTCATCTCTTGTAGTACCTCTTCTAGCCCCTCCGCGTCCCCTACTCCTTTAGATATTCATGATGCCGTCCCTCCATCTCCCGGCCTCTCCTGTAGTTCCTCCATCCACTTTTGTACCTCCCTCGCTCTCCGCGAGAATAGACTAGATGAACACCTGGGCACAACTCCCCTCAATCCCCTCAAGCCAAAATCCCCCAGCGAGCACGGCGTCTCCAGGCACTCCTCCTTCAAGCCCTGTGCGCCTCCCATCCCCTCAGATATTTCTAATGCAAGCTCCTCCTTCATCATCCCTCCGTCTCCCACCCTTTCCCACGCCTCTTCTGTTCACTTCCAGACCAGTCTCGCTCTCCGAGAGAACAGGCCAGATGAACGTTCGGGCATGGCTTCCCTCGGCCTCCTGGAGCCAGGCGCATCCCCCAACCTCCATCACCGTAGGAGAAGCGCTACTACCTTCGTGAGCGCCATAGAGACAGATGCAGACCATCCCAATGGAAGGTCTTCATTGAACCTCCAGCGCTCCAAATCAAATAGGACGTCTGTTACTCATGTAGGTTCGCTCGAAAGTAAGACCAAGCCCGAGGCTGCCGGTTCTGTTTCTTCCCTACAAAATGACGACAAGAGGAAGAAAAAGAAAAAAGACAAGGCACTTCGCAATAACAATCCTGAACGAAGAGGTCTTCGAAGACGATGCATAAGTATTTTCGGGTGCTATCATGTTGCCGGGAGCACCGTCTCTTGCACATCTAATGAGACTACTTCCTCTACCGGTATTCCTTGTGTCGCATTCTCACCTGATCCTTCTACCCGCCGTTTTCCCCAAGTTTCTCCTGGTAGCAGCAAGGATGAGGCAAATAAATCACTAAAGAAGAGTATTTTGTAAGCCACTACCAAGCGTCCCAAATATTCATGTCCTGCTGACCTTGTTCTGCACAGTAACCGGAGTAATGACGACGTTGAGCCCAGATCTCGTATCGGCAAGCTCGTGCGGCGATGGATGAAGCACTTGAACAAGAAACCACGCACAGTGGATAGTCTAGCACCACCTCGAATATCAGTTACGACGCCTAGCAACGGAAGGACGGACGAGTCGTCCAGTCTATCATGGCCCCAACAAGTGGTTCGTCGTACGCCACAGGATGAAAGCAAGAGCATTGGAACCAAGCCCCACAACTCGTTAAATAAGGATCTTCCGCCGATCCCGGCTTCATCTTCACCTCCTTCAAATAAATCTTCTCGTGATAGTCGAACTGAGACAACAGAGAAAGATGGGGTCTTGGAGAACGAAAAAGGGGCCCATCTTCCTGTAAACATCATCCCGGGTCCTGACCCAGCAAAATCTTCAGTCTCCGTGGACCCATGCCAGGAAGGAACACCTATCGATGTCATCCAACCCATATCCTACCTCACAAATGTTGTCGCGGGTGAAAAGCAGGATGATTTAGAACTCGAAGATGAAACAATCATATTTCCGACAGCTGTAGGCGACGAACCCGGCGGTCCAGTCATGCCCGTCTCAGAAGACGAGCCTGAATCTATAGCTGCACTCGCCTGTATGAAATTGAAATTCATTCTCGAGAACAAAACACGTTACCGGGCTCTGCTTAGCTGTCGCGGCGTGACCGCACAGAACATCCTCGACGTGTTGCAAATGGTAAACGTACATAATACAACGAAGCTAGTTCCTGAACTAACTATGCATTTGGTTCTGGCAGATGTTAGACTACCCTCTCCTCGATTTCTCTTCTAAGAACAGCTTTCTCATCGCTCTGCTAAGGCTCTCTAAGCGATCTGGCCTCTACCCAAAATGCTTCACGTTAAAAGGCGTCCAGCGTGGAAAATTCCCTATCACAGCTGGGACTTTCGGTGAGATTTGGAAAGGACAATTTCGTGGGCAAGCTGTCTGCCTTAAGATGGTCAAGGTGTACGAGAAGTCACATGTGGAGCGTCTTTTGGCGGTACGTGTTGTTCGAGCTCCTGCGTTGAGAGTCTGGTTTACTGAATCTCGGTTGATGATCCCGTCAGGCGTTCTCGCGGGAGGCGATCGTCTGGCGGCATGTCTCGCATCCGAATCTACTTCCATTCTATGGCATTTATCACCTCGAAGACGCGTATGGGAGGATATGCCTCGTCTCTCCGTGGATGAACAATGGCAATATCAACCAATACCTTGAGCAGCACCAGGAGGCGAACCGGCTTCCTCTCGTGAGTAGCCGTATCGTCCTCTTCTGGACAATGACTTTCTCATTGACACCAAATAGGCATCAGACATCATCAGCGGCATCGCCTACCTGCACTCGAACAACATCATCCACGGAGATCTGAAAGGAGTGAGTAAAATACTCACATACGTCCCCAAAGCACGAAACTATCTCATCTTCACTACGCCACAGGCAAACATTCTCGTCACCACCAGAGGCCGCGCATGCGTAACGGACTTTGGACTCTCCACCGTCATCGATGGAGATGTCTTGAAGTGGACCTCATTGGAGAGCACGGGCCCGAAAAGTGGTACAGTGCGCTGGCTCGCCCGGGAGCTGGTGGACCCAGATCTTGAGAATGCGTGCACGACGCGGGAGAGCGATATGTATGCCTTTTCCTGCGTATGTTATGAGGTATGTGTGCGTGACGAGCCTGCTATCGGACCAGGCTGCAATGTCATTCAGAGGGACTAATGCAAACTGTTTCTACGCAGATGTTCACGGGTCGGGTGCCATTCCATGAGGCGAAGCATGAAGCGACGGTGATGTTCCAAGTCATGCGTGGGGACCGCCCGTCTCGCCCGTGCGGGGAATGTGGTGACTGGGGCCTGACGGATATCATCTGGAGCTTGATGGAGGAGTGCTGGTCCTCAGTGCCCCTATCAAGGCCGACTGCTCAGGACGTGAAACGGCGATTGTCCTTCGTCGGACTCGAGAAATCCAGGGATAGTGGTCTAAGTAAAAGCTGGGGCCCTCTGGAGCCCGCTCATTTTCGGAATGCGGCGCAGGATTATCATGCTTCGGAAAAAACAAGTATCAAGGAGTTTTTGTGTACGGTGAGTATTTAACTCAATGCGATACGGATGAAGTTTTGCTTATGTTTCATTTCAGCTGGATACCTTCCCTGGTGAATAGGACCGCATATCAAAACAGATGACATGCTGCTTCCGGACGAATAGCTTCGGCCCATTTTTTGGTGGAGCATTAACAAAGTAGAATGGCAACTATAGATAATTTACATCTCAACACTCTCGCACGTTTGGACAGCAATTTTAAACTGCTGGAAGAAAAGGTTCCACCTCCAAGGAATATCTTCCGCACGATAGCCGAGTTGATTACATCTTGACGCCTTCCAAGTCTCTGAGTGCCCATCCATGTCACTTCGAACTTGAGGTGATGATGCATATCTGTATCTTCTTCATGTGTCTTATTGCTCGCTTGCATGTATGTATTGCCTTGCATCCCTTTACTGCACTTGGACCATACTCATTTCTTGGTTTGGGATGATAATGCGATCCATGTGAGACGAGAGTTTAATATTCATCAGTAATTCCGTTAACGCCTCAAAACACCTGCTAACTGCTCACTGGCACTGGCCTAAGCACTCAGCAGCTCGATCTACCATTCAGAAAATTCAGCATCGCGTCCGTACCCAACATGTACGCGGTGGTGCTTATCCAGCCCCCCTCCGTGCTTGATGCTCGTACGGCACAAAGTCGATCATTTTCACAACATGCGACGGGATAGGCCCCTCCTTCCCCTTCTTGCGTCGTCGTCGCGCTCTTCTCCCCCTATTCCCTCCCCTCGTCCAGAACCTCTTGACGCTCTCCTCGGAGCGTCCTCAGTTCACCTCGTAAATGACGAATCGGCTTCGGTCGACCACGCGCCCGTCGTCGACGCGACTACGGGCTCGCGAATCTCGGCGACTTCGCTGCGGATACCTTTAAATATGGGCAGGGAAAGCCAAGAAGCCCGTGCAACGGCGAATTGATGCTCGTGAGTTCGTCGAGGGGAAGGAGCGATAGTGGAGAACTGGACGGTACCATAGGAAGTCGGAGACTTCATGCACACCCCTGTTAACAACTCCTACCGATATCGTACACGAATATTCACACTAATTTATTGTCGCACAGCAGACTTAGAATATTGAGATGTGCCCAGGAATACGCCCAAATGATAATGGGAACGTGATTTGTATTTCGATCAAGAATAGGAGAAAGTCGGCATCCTTGAACTTAGACACAGGAAGATTCGGTAAGCACATATAGAAACTTGCAAATAACATCAAGTTCGGAAGTAAACTACCTTGTAGATAAGTGAAAAGGATCGGCTGAGTCAAGATCTTGTAGATGGCATAAGATTCTTGTGTCACCAGGGGTAAGGATGTAGAAATGTTCTCGCTGTAGCAGATAATGACGCTAGATAACCCCGCAGATCAATTGCGTGTGTCCATGTATCCTTGCGCCCATCTATCTTCACCCATAGAAGTTGGCTCATCACGACGCGCAGGTTGTAAACCATGGGATTATAAGTGGCATTTTATATTCAGTACTGCCCAACAAACTCATAGAAATGAGCTTTGGGCCACACATTAGGAGCTCTGCACCACACACCTATCTATTTATGCAACGGAAATTTGACGAATTGTCCACAACGAGTGATATTCGGCACCTATGTACCTTATCATATTCGAGAGTGTTGGGCAGGGCAGCGTACGACGCCAAGTATCCGAAAGGATCTTCGCTGAGTTTGCTCGCGGAAATGAAAGATACGATATCGCATTTTTAGGTTGAACTTGAAGTTCAACGTAGTCCAGAAGACTGAGAGCTAGTGGTTTATAGTGGGTAGACCGCATAATCAGGCCGTGGAACTCGAAGAAGCATTAATTCGGTGTCGAATGATGGCATATTTCCAACGGGCTTTCGCATAGAGTTACACGGCGGTAGCAAGATGGTAGGAAAAACAGATCAAACTTCAATGCGTTGTTTGGAAGCTTTTGCCAAACATCAGCCTTCTCTATGAGTTTCAAACCACCCCACCAAATCTTAACCGTGATGCAACCCGGATATAACCACGACGACCTTTGAACACTCGCCGAGACTGGATGCGGGATTATGACTCCTCTAAACAAATTTAAATTCTCATTTTGTGAACCTACTTCTCTCATCGACTATCTCATCATCGTCCAGCAATCATTCAGTCATGACAAGAGCATATATTCAGCACTCATCTCACTGAATCTCTGAACTCTAGCATCTCGTCGCGTGTCAATGGTCATATATTTCCACCTGATATGTTGAGGCTGTTTTCTGATTTCTAAAAGTGTCATTCGTTCTCAATGGCTAGGTTTGTTCCTTTCATTGTTTTGCGCCTCTCTTATTGTGGCATAAATCATTTGCAATACACTCTCCTTTTCATCATGCATGCTTCTATCAACGTGGGGGGTCCCAACTTGGTCAGGCCAAGATCGACTGTTGCTTTTTTCACTGTCGTTCTGTCCTCCTTCCGAAGACACATACTTACTCTAACATACTTGCCAATATTATGCATAGCCTGGCTTATGTATTAGCGCTATTTCCTGACGTATTTATAGCTAGGTAAATGCCGAATACATACCCCAAGCGCTGAGCCATAGCAGTTCTCACACACAGGGTCTTCTACTTCCATGTACTAGGCACTGCCGTTATTCTGCACTTCTCACAGAAACTTCTGCAGCTGGTATGTCCAATGGCCATAAAGTGCCAACCTTTCAACGAAAAGTTACTGAACTGTTCACACATTATAGGGTGGAGAAGAAGATATATCTCTGTAGCCTCAATGGCAGAGTCTTCAAGTAAGTGCTGTTTTTCCATACATTATTCAGGCGCTGAATCAGTGCTGTTGCTCCAGTGACTTCAGAGAGATGGGGCGAATCTCATGGCATTTCGACTGTTCTGCGCAGCTCTCTGCAAGTCGATGACACTAATATACGCCTCTTCGATAATAACTACGACCCTAACGATTTGGACGTGCCACCCCCTTCACCAACTCTCTCCCATCATTCATCCTCAGTCCACTTCCATACGTCTCTGGCGCTCCGCGATAACAACCCAGGGGGAAGATTGTATGGCCCTCCAGGACTTCGGAAACGGGGCTTAAGTGCTCTCGGACGCTATGCCGCTGGGGCCACTAATATCTCAAATTCTGGTATCTCGGATCCTGCTACTTCCTCCGCCGGCGTCTCTTCTGTCGCATTATCTGCTCATTCCTCCGGGTTCCACTTTCCCCGATCGCTTAGTAGTGGTGAAAAGGGCAAAGGGAAGAAGAAACCGAAGAAAAGTATCTTGTAAGACACCGTCATACATTTCCAATATTTGTATCTGACTGACCTGATTCTGCATAGTAACTGGAATAACGATAAGTCTGAAAGTGGCTTTAATATCGGAAGACTTTTTCGAGGATGGTTGAAACATCTGAACAAGAAACCGCTCACAATGGATGACTTACCGCCACCTAGAACACCCGTGCCTGTGGAAGAGGCATTTGGGAAGAAAAATACACCCAAGGCGCCTGGCAGTCTTTCTGCACCACCAGTAGCTCGCCATGAGCCACAGGATAAAAGCAAGAACATCAAGAACAAGCGCTACGGCTCGCGGAATAAGGATCTTCCGCCAATTCCGAACTCACCTCAATCTCTAAATAACCTTTCTCCCAGCAGCCAAAGTAAAGAGACAACGAAAGATCGGAATTTGGAGGACGAAATGAGAACCCAATTCCATTCGAGCATCATCCCGGATGCAGGGCTGGCGACACTTTCTTTCTTCTCGGATCCACTCCAGAAAGGAACGGGTGCTAATAATGTTACGAGCATTTCTCCCGGCAGTCAGAGTAAGGCGACAGAGAAAGTTCAGGATCTGGAAAGCGAAATCGACACCAACCCCCCTTCGGGCATCATGGCGAATCCCGATCCAACGAAACCCCCATTCACCAAAGATCTACGCCAGGAAGGAATGCATCCTGAGAATTGCATACCCATATCGCACTCCCTAGATACTTCGGATTGTGACAACCAGGATGACCTCGATATGGAGGCTGAAGGCATCGCATTCCCGATAACTGCAAGTCATGAACTCGGCAGCTATTCTATCACCATTGCTACTCCAGCTGCACCAGAACTGGAACCCGAATCTGTAACTGCACTCGCCTTTACTAAGCTCAAATCCATCCTCGAGAACAAAGTACGCTACCGAGCTCTCCTCAACTGCGAAGGCCTGGTCGCACAGAAAATTCTCGACCTCTTACAAATGGTAAACCTCCCCCACTCTCCTCTTCCTCTTCCTCAACTAACCCTTTATTCAATTTCATCAGGTCCTAGACCACCCGCACCTCGCCCCCCAATCCAAGAACACTCTCCTCATCGCCCTCCTGCGGCTTTCCAAGCGTTCAGGGCTCTACCCCAAGTGCTTCACGCTGAAAGGCGTCCAGCGCGGCGAATTCCCCATCACGGCTGGGGCCTTCGGGGAGATCTGGAAAGGGCGATTTCAGGGGCAGACGGTGTGTCTGAAGATGGTGAAGGTGTATGAGAAGTCGCATGTGGAGCGGCTGTTGACGGTAGGTGTCGTTCGTGCTTCGTCGTTAGGGGGAGTGGTTTGCTGAATTCGATTGATGGTCACTCAGGCATTCTCGAGAGAGGCGATTGTCTGGCGTCACGTCTCCCATCCGAACTTGCTTCCATTCTATGGGATTTATCACCTCGAAGACGCGTATGGACGGATATGCCTCGTTTCTCCGTGGATGGAGAATGGGAATATCATTCTATACCTCGAGCAAAACCCAGATGCGAACCGGCTTCTTCTCGTAAGCAGTCTTACCATCCCCTGCTCGACCCAACGATGCTCACAATGAGCCCTCTCCATTAGATGTCAGACATAATCACTGGCATCGCCTACCTCCACTCGAACAACATCATCCACGGGGACCTGAAAGGAGTGGGTAAAATACTCGTATACTACCCCAAAGCATGAACTGACACCCTCCCTACCCTAGGCAAACATCCTCGTCACCCCCGGCGCCCGCGCCTGTGTGGCGGACTTCGGCCTCTCCACCGTCCTCGACGCGGACATCCTGAAGTGGACTTCCCTAGAGAGCACGGGCCCGAAGGGTGGCACCGTACGTTGGCTCGCAAGGGAGCTGGTCGACCCGGATGCCACAGTTGAAGGCGCACGGGCGACGCGGGAGAGCGATATGTATGCTTTTGCAGGGATATGCTATGAGGTATAGGCCGACACTCGTTCTCGCTAATGCCCAGAGACTGATACGAATTGGTTGTATGCAGGTCTTTACGGGTCGCGTGCCATATCACGAAGCGACGCACGAAGCCACCGTGATGTTCAAAGTTATGCGCGGCGACCGGCCGTCGCGCCCTTCCGCAGAGGAGGATGACTGGGGCCTGACAGACGCCATCTGGGCTATGATGGAGGAATGCTGGTCCTCGGAACCCCAGGCACGGCCGATAGCCCAGCATATCATGCAGCGGATGTGCTTTGTGGATGAAGGAGTCGGGGAGAGTAGAGGATGGGGCGCGCTGGAGCCTGTGCATTTCCGGAATAAGGCTCTAGATAATGGGGAGGGTGTTGTAGTGGAAGGCGTCGAAGATCTAGCGGATTTGGTGGGTTGGTTATTATCTGGTGTGATCGGACGTCTTGCTGATTTTTTTGTTGTCGTTCCAGCTGGATAACTGCTCTAGTGGATAGAGCTGCATGCCAGGAAGATAGTTCCACGGCTATGCGAGTGGAGTGAGCCATCCTTCAGGATGAACAATTTTGGCTCGACACAATTTCTACGGCAGAGGGCTTGACTTGCTGGTGCCTCGCGTCAACAAAATCAAAACACAACAATATCATGACCACCACGACGAAGCCCTTCGTTGAAGAATATACAACTGTACTCATACAATAACATCATTCCCGTACCAAGAGGGATGATATAGCCAGCCCCAGGATGAACACCTCCGGCTCGTCACAATCCCTACGAAAACGGGACTCGACAAGCTGGACATTCGTATCGCCCGGCTGGCGATAATATCACGACCATCACACCAACACTCATCTTCACGCGAATATACAATTGTACTCATACTGTACATTACCATTCCAGCACGGGTATACTAAGGTAATGATATCTATCGGCAATTACAACCCCCGGCGGTACAGCTACTCATCTCGCCTCGGCCAGCGTTTGCTTCGGAATACCAGATCACTTCGCCTCGGCCTGTACACTCAGCTGCTCGATCCGTCTATCCAGCAGCCCCAGCGTCGTGTCCAACCCCTTCAGCACGCGCTCGTCTGGGCCTTCCCCGGGCTTAATACGCGTGTGCGCAAAGTCAATCAACTTTACGACCCACGGGGGACCGGGCTTCTTCTCCCCCTCTGCTTCATCGTCGCTCTCTTCCTCGTCCTCCTCCTCGTCGCTGTCGTCGTCGAGCATGAACCGTTTCACCCCCTCCTCCGCGCGCGCCCAGTCCGCCTCGTAGATGATTAGCAAGCTGCCGCCGACCATGCGCAGCTCGATGGTTGCGAGCACTGCGCGGATCTCGGCGATATCACTACGGATTGCTTTGAGGATGGGGAGTAGGGTCGAGAGAGGAAGGCCGTGAGCCGGCGTGCTGCTGGGGTCTTCGAGCGAGGGAGTAGGGGGCGGGGCAGGGGAAGGGGCGAAGGGGAAGAAGCGTGCGATCCCGTCGGGGAGGTCGGACACTTTGATGGACTTGCCATAGGATTTGGGCGTGATCACGGGGGCGCCGGTGTGGTTGTCGTATACCTGATGATTAGAGGCGTGTTAGACTATGTATCATATCGAGAATGGATGGGATTTGAAAGGTACCTGGAAGCCGGTAAGCCGCAGCCCGGACTCGAACGATGTCGTGTCGCGCGCGGTCTTCTCCATGCGCGCGACCTTCTCAGGTGACGCGCTCTCGTCGTATAGTACGGTGCCAAGCTTGATGTCGAGGATGTTTGGCTTTAAGAACGGATGCGAGAGGTTCTCCAGCACGAGGCTCTGTAATTATCGCAACCAATCTCGTAAATAACCTTTCTGCGGCACACTACTCCAAATAGCACTCATCTTTCTGCTCCGCTGCTGGCGTGACCGCGATGCCCTCGCTCTGCTTGCTCTCGTCAACCTGGCCTTCTAGCTTCAGCGTGCCGAGGAAATTTGGGATGAAGGGGCGCAGGGGCTCAAACGCTTCCTCGACGTGTAGGGTCTGGTAGAAGTGCAGCTCGAGGGGCAGGGCGGGCTTGATGAGGAGCGAGCCGTCCTCGGTGGTGAGTACACCGGCGTGGCCACCGACTTGGGACGCAAGGTGGAGGGGTGAGGAGGTGGGGTGGTCCATGGCGGAGGGCGCCTCGAGCGGGGGGGAGGAGGTCATCGTCGTTGGTTACTACAGCACTAGGCGGCACAAGCGCGAATTTGCTTCCGTCGAGTTTATCATGATCCCGGCCCGGCGCGCCAAAGCTTGGCTCCATCCTTTACTACCACCAACATTGCCTCTGAACATCCCCAAGATGGCACACGCCATGGACCACACACGCAACACCTACCTCGCCGTGACCCTTGCGCCTTCCGCGTCGCCGTTCTCCCTCGTATCCGTGCACCCCGCGCTCACGCATGTAGGGCAGGTGGGCCAGCTGGCGGACGTGCAGCTGTACGGCGTGTCCAAGACAGAGTGGGAGCGCGCGGGGGACGATATACTCGGGAAGCTGAGCGAGAAGTACGGTGTGCTCAGAGTGGACGTGCAGAAGCCCGAGCAGAGAGCGAAGAGGGGCGGCGATGAGCTGTGAAGTTTGAATGTGCTAGGGAAGGAAGGTGTGACTGACTTTGTCATCTTCGACGACACTTCGCTAATGTTGCTTTGAGCAGTTGATACTATGTCATGTAATTTTAGACTTGCTCTATAGCAGAAGTTGGATCCCACCTGCAGATATTCACGGGAAGATCCTCGCTACCGTTCACGGTGTTGAGTCGTGATGCCTGACGCGCGGCTTGCTGGTAATTGAGCTAGTCACGAACGTCAACGGCGTCTACCTCGACCGCTTCTTTACAGTCGACTCGTGTTCTCATTAGGTCCTCCATTCCTTTCGAATTCGTCTCTGCGGTGCTCATGTAAATGCCAAATTCAATGTCGTCCATTGGTCGCCCTTACCATACGTTATCTACCACAGGATATAGGGTTGCCAGCACTATACCACTCGAGTATGGTGTAATGGCTAACATTGCCGCCTCTCATTCAACAGCAAAGAAAGAGATGTGCGCGGCAGCTCGGGGTTCAATTCCCCGTACTCGAATATAGGATCCGAGTACGAGACATATTTTGAATCTGCATTGTTGGATCCCAGAATCCTCGCTGGAATCAGCGCAGAAAGTTCGTTTTAAACGACGTCAGGTGCTAGCGCTGCCCAGAAAGCAGCAACAGCTGGAGTACTAATATGTCGAATTCTGTGAGTGTTGTGTTCTCGTTTATGACTTTAAGTTGATCGTTGAGTCGATGCAGATCTAGAGCTCAATCTGCACCGACTTATGCCCCAATTAGATTTTCGTTGAATCCCGCCTTTCCTAGGCTGAATCCATGTATTTTCTCGACTGATCACGACGTGGGATGTCGATGAATCATGGTCAAAGTTAAAGCGAATCACAGCGGATCCATGCGCGAGCCGCGTCTCTCCACCATACTTACTCATAGTTACTAGGATACTCTGCAGACATGGTTATAACACTCGAGTATGGTGTAATGGCTAACATTGCCGCCTCTCATGTCATCAATATCGAAAATTGTGCGCGGCAGCTCGGGGTTCGATTCCCCGTACTCGAAGGAGCGAAAACGCTAAGATGTAGTTTTGCAGAGATTCTGGATCTCTGCTTTGACCCAAGACGTCGGCAAGAAACCTGGGACGGCCCTGCTTCACCACGCCAGTGAGTCCGAAGACACCTACCTAGAGCGCATGAACACCACCGCCATGTCAATGTACCAGGACATCGGAACACGGGCTGCTGCACCTGCAGTTCTAATTCATTTTGGACGGTATCGTCAAGTGGCAGCTTAGCCCGCACAGCTGCAGTGGCACGATGATGAAAGCAAGATTCCTTAAATGTGGGTGCAATATCTGCTTCCGAGTCGTTGAAAAGTAGTCTAATTCTCATAGTTTCAGAGCCAGGAAGCCTTTTACTTGGCTGTCAGAAGCCCCTAGAATGCAACACCGTCGCTCTCTCGTATGGATTGGAAAAGACTGCGTGGCACTTGGTTGAATTCTTTGCGAGTCCCAGTTGGATATAATGAAGTACCAGTTCTTGAAGGTAAATAGCCACTGCTTAAGATTTTTTAACACCTTTTTACATGCTCTCTTTACGTTGTGTTAATAAAAAATCTCGTAGCTGACAATATCCCGAGAACATCGGCGCCGTACAGTGTTCCTATAAACACTACCGGCTCTTCACCGGGCCATTCATCGCTGCGCGAGCGCTACCACCGTCCACTGCGTTGGTCACCGCGCGTATATGCCAAGGCAACCAAGCGGGTTCCTTCGGGAGACATTGTCAATCGACCCCTGCTTCTTAGCTTAGACCGCAGACGTCTTTGTGGGGTTTGACGGACCCTAGCGACATCCGAAGCCCTCAACTTGTTCCCGACATCCATCATTCTCCGGGGCGATGCACATGCCAAGTAAGTACTAAGTTACTTTTCAGTGGGTGTTCAAGGCCGGAATCCCTTCATCCCTGTTTCGTGCGTAATGAACCTACCAACGCTCAGCGCTGTGGGCTGGTTATCTCGGGGCGGGAGGCGGCACCCCTAGAGAGTACAAAACGCGGCAACTGTCTCTCCTCATCACTCATTCTAGCATTCAATTCTCATTCGTCATCAAGCCGAAAATGCACTTCCAAGCCTCCCTTCTCTGCGCAGTTACCCTCGCTCTTTCTGCCTTCGCTCTCCCCCACACTAGCGCGGAAACCGATGCCTACCTTCCTGAGTCTGGACAGATAGTATTTGCGCCCCTCGAGTTCTCTGCCGACGGCTTCGAGCTCAATGCTGCCGGGGAGCTTGACGATGCCCTGGTTGAAGACTGGAAGACCGAGGTCGTGAAGCAGCATAATGCATACAGAGCGCACTATGGCGCGGGCGCGTTGACGTGGAGCGACGCGCTTTACTCTGGGACACTGCAATGGGCGCAGCAGTGCAAGTTCCAGCATAGGTGCGGATGCTTTTTTGAAACTATTGTGACTAGTGGCTCATATCCGACTAGCGACGGGAAAGGCGCGTACGGGGAGAACTTGGTGGGCTTGATAATAATGTTTTGGGTTCATATATGCTTACTGCTGTCGTTTCCTTTTTATAGGCTGCAGGAACTGGTAATAACTATGGATTCTCTGATGGTCTAAAGTCTTGGATGGACGAAGCCTGTAAGCATGTCATTTCTTTGGTTTTCTGTATTGAATTCACTAATATTCTTCAACAGCGAAATATGACTGTGCGTTTCTTCTCCATAGTCCTTCTCAGATAATTCTCATCGCAAAATGTCTCAGATAATCATCCCGGATTCTCCAAGGGAACTGGCCACTTCACTCAGGTACGGTCCAACCTAAAATACTTTGCACCACTGCGCATATATTCACTTATGATTTCAGGTCGTATGGAAGAGCAGCAAGCAAGTCGCATGTGCTATCGCTAACTGCCGCGGGGGAACTATCTTCCAGCAGCCATCGAAGTACGTAGTGTGCCGTTACACACCTCCAGGGAACTTTGCGGGCCGCTACGTGTAAGACTTCCGGGTTCATATATGTACTGTTCCTGGATGAACTAACTCGGCTTTTTTCAGTGAGAACGTTGGAAGATATCAAAAGTAATGCAGAGGTTATGTTGGCCTGCTGCCTGATTAAATTGGCAGAAGATTCTATATGTTGTAAGCAATGTGTGTCTTAAGAAAGGAATATATACACTTTTATTTCATGCCAAGTTCTATAACGAGGAGGAAATTGTTAGATTTTTTCAATTATCTGCATGCTGTCGGACATTTCTATTAACCTTGAAAGGAATTTCGTTTCCAATATGAATAATAATGGAGGAATGATTATTTATTTCACATTGTGCATATGCATCTTCCTGTAAGACACGAGGCCAGTAATGGATATGCCTTCTTGGCTCAGTTGGCTAGAGCGCAGGTCTCATAGTAATATGAGGTTCATCTGAATCGTAATCCTGAGGTCGCAAGTTCGAGCCTTGCAGAGGGCAGTTGGGACATCCAATAAATTTTACTTCTTGAAGAAAAGATGTTGACTCACTCTCTCGTGAAAAGTTTATTAACATCGGAGGAGGCTTCTTTTTCCCCATCATACATTCACTATTTGAACACTAAAGAAAACACCACACTTACACGAAAATATATACTGATGGAAGCTACATAAAAGAAGTGCTTACTGCTTAATTTAGAACAATGCATAAAGGTGTCGGTGTCTTTCAAAAATTCAGTCCGAGGAAGAAAAGTGAAAAGTCTTCTTTGAGACTGCCCTCTGCAAGGCTCGAACTTGCGACCTCAGGATTACGATTCAGATGAACCTCATATTACTATGAGACCTGCGCTCTAGCCAACTGAGCCAAGAAGGCATGTAATTAAGGGTGGTCGTAGATCTGATATCGTGCATTACTCAAACATCGCGCACCTTGGCCTCAACGACCACGGTCCGCAAATGCCTTGCCATACCACACCAAATCAGCAACTCGGACATCGGCTGGTCACCTCGAATTTCAATGGAAAACGGTATTTAGATCCCCCTTGAATCCAACGTTACATTCTTATAATTATTGAACCGTGACGACCTTGCTGATATTATGCAACATGTAACAACTCGTTCATTTTTTTGTGCGTATATACGAAGGTAGTAGATGTAAGTGTCGTCGGATACCTTGCGAATCGTATCAGTAAGCTTACAACCTCTTCTCCTTCCAGTTTCACTCTTTCAGTTTTCGCGAAGCCATTCATCAACACTTTTATTATATTACTTGTGTCGAATTGGATTTTTGCATTAGGAAATCTCATGTTCAAAGATGTCATCAAAATTGATGTTTCTATCATAGATCTGAATCTATAATATTCTAAGACGGGGGATCATATTACACTTGCCATATCAAATACTAGAATAGTTGCCAAGTTCTACTATCTTTTTCTGTCTGCTACTATGAGGGATTAAATATTATTTCAGTGCCTTCGTCCGCACAAGATTTGAAGTGCCAAAGAGCAAGCTGAAAGCACGATGTTAACCTATTTTTTTAATAAAGCTGCTGATTTATGCACACAGATATTTCGATGAAGGTTTTATTTTTTTAAAATGATCATTAAACTTGAGCCGTCCGCTGCTAGTCCCTTCTTAGGAATGGTTTTACTTCTTCCGGCTTTGTCTCAAATACTAGCCGGGGGACATCCAGAGATATTAGTCAGCCGAGAAAAGCAATCGACGTGCTTATAAGAGATTTGCATAGAATATCGATTAGCAATGGAAGGGCGTATCATAAAGTTCTCATGCGAAATACCAAATGTTCATGTCTCCTCCGGCCCTATAAGTGGCGAGTATAAAGCAGATGCATTTCAGAAATACATGAGCCCACTCACCACTTCCAATGGCAACAAACTTGCAAAGTACTTGAAAACTAGGAGCATTGCAAATCTGCTGTTACCCCTGAAGCGTTTATTAAGCTCGCATTCATCTATATATATTCAGCAGATGCGAGCTTCCGTATTGTCTTCCCCGTCCTCTAGACGGTGCACCATATTGAGCCGTGCAGGCGTTGTAGTCTATTCGTAAACATTAGAAATAGTAGGTGCCTTATCGGTTACAGAACAGAGGTATGCATACCACCAACGCACCCATCTTTCAAGCTGAAGGCAAGATTTAAGGGCTATAAGGAAATTTTTTTAAGCCTACATAGATGTCGAAATCCCTACCGGCAATTCCTGGATGACAGACTTAAGGTAGATTCGAAGGGAAAAAATATTTAAAGCCCCACCTCCTGCATTTATGGCTTGAACAATTATACTCTTGCCCTCAGCTGCTCCTGAAGTCCAAGTAAATTGATAACACTTGCAACCTTGTAGAGTTTTCGTCATCCTGCCATATTTATTTAGCGCTACCAGTGAGAACTCACAGGTAGCCGTATTTCCGTGGTTTGCAAAAGCCATATGAGAAGGTGACGCTCACGATTATTGGCTGACATGCAGAGCACCAGAAAGCCTGGCCGCCTTGAGTGAAGCAGGCGTTCTGTGCTCCGGAGGCAGCAGATCCATTTGATTGGTTGCATGACTTGACAGGGCCACAGGCACCAGAAGACAGATTCGAGGTATAGCTACAAGCAGGCTCACGACTTAATATTACATCGAAGAGTCAGTCAAAGTCAATCCCAAATTGCGGTGGTGGTGCCAGTGGTCTGACCACGCACTATCCCAGGTAAGACTGAATCTCAGCGAGAAATATAGATTTGAGATAGGGCATGTTTGCGGAGGGGGGAATATTGTAGTTACTGTTAGGATAGACGGTATCGGGACCTTTTGTGTGTCTGCGGGGAAAATCACTGGATAATGTGTGGGATTCTCGAAATTTGTCCACGGCATATCCTAGGAAGACTACATGATTTTGAATACGAGATAAATATATCTGTAACGAAAGCCACCAATACGCTTCTCTACTCCAAGATGAGTAGAGCTTCCGAAAAATGCCTTTATGGCCAGGAGTCCTTTGCAGCGTGACAGACGTGCAATTGAATAGTCGATCATTTAAATCAAATTTGTATCTTGGTCCAATGCTCACGACTGTTATCCCCATATTATGGTCTGCGAGGCCATAAAGGAATAATCCTTCACTTTTAATACACTTATACCATGTAATTTATATTCTAAAGGTATTGGGTAATATGAAGCGAATCGGTTTTGCATAGAGGAGATGTTTAATCTTTGGCTCGCCTTTCTAGCCAAAGCTGAGATGAAAAATATTGGAATATTGGATCACAGTTTGCGAGTGTTTCGCGATGTCACCGCATTTTCGCATACATCTCACTTCCTTTATATTCTTGTGGCTTTTATATAGCTAACTGTATTAGTATATATGTTTCACATTGAATAGTATATAGGTAGTCTACTATTGTTGTAGATACTCATCCGTTTGCCCTCTTGGAACCCTCCCCCCCCTCCTTATTCTTCTGAGGTCTAGGGATTTAGATATTGCCGCAGCTAATTGAGCGTGATATCAACCTAAAAATGCATTAGATGCTGCTAGCGAAGTGGTCACCAAAACTTCTGTCGAACGTCACCGGTCTAATAGTAAAGTACAAATTTAGAACAGTAGTCCGGAGAAACTCGATCCCGACGTTCCAAGGTGCCATTGCCAATGAACCCTCTATTGGATGTGGCGCTTTGGCGTCGAGCCGAAGAGTGGATATAAGATGCCAGTAGTGGAAGAGCGTGGCAAGACCCAGGAGGTGCTAGTCGATGGCGGGTCCGGCGACTTGCGATTTACCAGGCACAGCCATCGATCTATATCGATGTCCCAGGGCGATTTAAGCTCGCTTGCCAAGACGTAACCGAAGTGTATAAGTATTATCATACAGTCTAGCTGTCGCAGTATAAGGCTAGACATTGGATCTATCTTCCACATTCACCCCACTACGCATTATGGACTTCTTGAAAAGCTTGAAAATCGATGATAAGAAGTCGCAGGATGCCGCCAGCGAAATTCCTCAGCAACCTGTGGTCGAACAGCAAAATAAAGGCTTACTCGATAAGATCAGCAGTGCCATCAATGAGGCAAACCATCCCCAGCCTCCTCCTCTCGCAGTAGCGACCGCTGTTCCGAAGCACGAAGGGTTTTTTGACAAAATCAGCGATGCAATCGACGGAAGCCATAAAGCAACGCCTCCAGCTCCTGCTGTAGCCGTCGCCCCCGCTCCGGCTAAGCATGAAGGATTGCTCGGGAAGATCAATGACGTTTTTGGGGGAGATCACAAAGCGACACCTGCAGCACCTCCCGTAGCCGTCTCTCCTGTTCCAACCAAACATGAAGATCTACTGGGGAAAATCAGCGATGCTATCGGCGGAGGACACAACACAACCACTTCCGCACCACCCGTAGCACCTGCTGCTCAGCCTCAATATGGAGGCTTGCTGGGCAAGCTTAACGATGCCCTGAGCGGTGATCATAATACCTCTACAGTGGCATCCTCAAATACAGCCCCCAAACACGAGGATTTGCTCGGGAAAATCAACAGCACAATAGGCGGTGGGCAGCATACTGACGGCAAGAAGCATGAAGGAGGTTTATTGGGCAAAGTTAGCAGTGCATTGGGAGGACATCAAGAAGAGCCTGCTAAACCTCAGGGATTGGCTGATAAGATTAACAATGCACTGGGAGGCGGCGCAGCTGGCGAGAAGAAAGAAGGTTAGAGAGCATAATTATAAAGCGGATAAAACATTAACATACGAAATAATTTCAGATTACTTGGATAAAGGTCAGTTGAACTTGACGAAATTAAATATAAATTTGACACTAATGATACTTGAATATTAGCAATTGATCTTTTCCAGGAGCATGTCCTTGGAGAGGGCCCGCAGAACAATGAGTCTGCTTTAGAGCAGGCGAAAGACAAGAGAATTGCGGATGCTTTGAGGGGCCAGTATAAGAATATGACGGGAAAGAAGTAGATATGCCATATTGGCGGGATTTGTAACTCACTTCACAGTTATGGATTTTTTGCATGTAAGACATTGCAGGATTATGCTAGAGATGATTGACAGTTCGAGGAGCGGTCGAAATATACCCATGTTCTGCAGTATTTCGGAATTGATTGCGCATACTTTAAACTGGCCATATGAGAATCTGAAGCAGATCAAAGAAAAGCGACGTACACGATTGCTTAACGCGTCATAGAATGCGAGAAAGAGTATATATGTTCTTGTTCGTGTGTAAAGGACATTAGAAAGCTTTTTAACGCTGTAAATTCAACACAGTAGACAACAGACTCAAATATCGCGTAAGCAGATTTGGCAGAAGCGTGGTCACTGGTCGTGACACGTGACACGTCAGATCTCAACTCCCTCTCCTGGTCGTCGACGCGTCTTCATTGTCATTTCATAACTAATACCTGGTTTCATAGGTTTATCCCATCTATTACAAGGACTATCACTGCCATCTAGAATATCTTAATATGGAGTCACCATTCGCCCACCTCCTGCCCACGCTCTCCTATCCACCCGAAAAAACGGCACAGGACATACGAGATTTCTGTCGTATGAAATTGAATGAAATCAAGATTGTAGAAGAAGAAATCTCGGAGGTCCAAGCGTATCTTGACCGTCTCTCCCATAAACACGATATTCTTCGCAAGTCGCTCCTCGCCCACCAAGCTCTTCTCTCACCCATGCGACAATTGCCTCCCGAGATTTTACAAAAGATATTTGGGTTTTGCGTGGGCCAGGATCCACCCCTACCTCTCCGAGCTGATATCGAAGAAAATTCCTTCGACATTAACAAAGCGCCGTTGCTGCTATGCCGCATATGCAAGGGCTGGAGTAGACTTGCTCTTAGCACCCCTGAGTTATGGACGTACCTCCGCATTGCGCCCTCCAGCAAGCACAGGGCTCCTTATGGCGAAATAATAACTCAGCGTAAGATGAATGCACGACAGATCTGCAACAACATGGAATCATTTCTAAAACACTCCGCGAATTACCCTTTATCCATATGGGTCTCGATGGTGGGTTGTTGGGATCTATTGCTGTCGAGACAGCTTCTCCGTACATTGGCCACTTACAGCCATCGCTGGAGAAGGCTGTACCTTGTCTTGCCAGTGAAAGCCTTCGATGCCTGGAACGACGTTGGTGTTGACGGACTGCCATGTTTAGAGTCAATCCACTTCGGAAAATGGTCGGTGCGGGGAGATGTTGATGGCGGCATGCCGCACAGCCCACAGTTCATGGCGAACCTGCCAGTTCTCCGCCACCTCAGCTTGCCCAGATCCGACATTGACATATCTATTATACCATGGGGACAACTCACTGAGTTGCATTTTGATGCTAAACCAGCATCGCGACTAGTCTCCAGTGAGGTCTTTCACATTTTGTCGATGTGCAGTAACCTTCGCAGTTTCACTCTGTCAGATCGCATCCAGGATGACAGTGGACTTAGACCTGACTTAATACAATTACCCCTCTTGCATACTCTTCAACTTGTACGTTTGCAAAAACCGCATGTTCCATTGCAGAATCTGGATTTGCCTGCACTGCGGCATCTCACTGTAGTGCACGACCATCTGGCGGAAGCCCGGGCCTATCGTGGATGCCAGGGTATTGCTGCTCTTGCGTCTCAAACTTTGACGTCACTTTTACTCGTTGACTTTCGCTTGGGTGTCGACTTTTGCGAGTGCTTGCGAGCCATTCCTCAACTGGTGGAGCTTTCCATCAAAATCGATAAGAGATATAGTGCTGAGGTCGATCAACTCTTTGGTGCCCTTACTCCGCACAACGGAGGCCAAAAGGTTTACATTTGTCCTAATCTTCGTCGACTAAGGGTCGAACATGCACCCCGCATTCAAATTGCCGAAGATTTTGTCACCTTTTTGCAGGCGCGGTGCGGATCCGTTCGCCCAACAGGTATTACCCGCTTGGAATTTCTGATCATTCATTTCTCTGTATCGAGTTCGGACTGGTGGCAAGAAGCTATCATCCAGCCCTATATCGAGGAAGGAATTGATATTCATGTCACATTTTAGGCTGGTCTATTATTCCAGCCGTCTTCGCAGCCACAGACCGCAGTAGTTTACCGGCTTGGGAGAACGTGCTTTGGAGCATGAGCTTGAGAACTCGCCTTTGTTAGCGCTGCCCTCTATTCGGTCGAGATTCGTTTGTAGGGTCATAGAAGCTTTTTGAAAATACTTATATTATGACCAGATGTTTCAAGTCAATCGAGAGCTTGCTGCTGCGAGTGCTAATTATAGGTGTGAGTCGAATTTACAGAATTTTGGAAGATTTGTAGCTACGCGCGGTCCCCAGTCACTGGTTACCGCTCGCGCCTCACAGACAAGAGTCGGCAATCCTTGAACGATCCAAACCGTCGTCTCCTTGGCTCTAGGACGGTATGTATATATCACTGTATGTTTTATCATAATGGTACGCCTTGTCGGTTAGTTCTCTCTTGCTTTCCATTCAGTTATCTGATAGCGAGTTTGCGGAATGGCCACGTGGGAAAATGTCGCTGCGCTCCCCGCGTCGTAGTTCCGTGCGTTGTGGTAATATTTTTGTTTATTCTGCCCGTACATTTTCTGAATCATCCCAGGTAAATCTAAGTTTTTTCATAGTTCTATGATACGTATTATATGAGCTATCTACAAAATTCCAAGGGTCATACCACTTTACAAGTTGGCATATAAAGTTATCCTGTGAGATACGATTTTGTTGAACGACCCCGCAAAGCTCCGCAATCCAGCCACAACTGAGAATAACCGCGCCACGACGTGGAAACTGCAATGTCATCTCTCTTAGGTGGCCATTATGCAAACTCGCTAATTCACACTCCCAGGCCACGGATTTGAAGAACCAGCCTTGCAATTCAAGGTCCAACTATGTGTCGTTATCCCAATTTCTCTGACTTATGATAGTGATCAATATCGTTAAAAATATCCTTGTGCATGACGTTGGCGTCTATCGTTATGCAAACGGCTTCAACAACGAAACATGCTTCAGGTACCTCCCGCGAACAGCCTCAACTCAAATATTCAATCTGCTCCGGTGCCGCCAATCCTGATGCTGCCCATATGACATATCCTACTACATGGCTGTGAACAGAGGGCAACGTCTCAAGGCTCAAACTATCTTGAATTAGATATAAAGGGCGCACGCGCCTGGTTTTGGTTTCCTCCTCGTAACGGCTGGCCCGTCATGCAATTCCACTGCACCCTCTCTCGAGCTGGTCTCGTCGCGCTCTCACTCCTTGTGTTTGTAGTTTCCTTCAGTTCGTGCACTCCTATCCCACCCACCAGGTGCGTCTCAAATCCCGATACACATAAAGCCGTCGCTGACTCCGTTTGCTTTCTCTTTCAGCGTCCGCGCCAACGAAGCCGCCCTCTTCACCCACACGCTCTCGAAGCATTCCTCCGATGCACGCATCGGCGCCTTCGCTTCACAGGACGGTGGCCTCATCGGAGCCAAATACGTGACGGTGAATCTTTCTGCCCCCTTCCTTCGTCCAGCAACGTAGCTCACTACTTGTCAAGGGCGTTCCCGCGTCCTCCACAATGAAGATCCCCAACACCGAATCATCCCTCTCCCGCCGGAGCAAGGCCGGGAACGCCTTCAAGGTGCGTGTTGCTTGTGGTTACTCTATTCCTTGGTATCAGATGCGCTAAGCTGCCCATTTGATTTCTCAAACAGAAAATCGGCGAAGGTATCAAGCATGGTGCGTGATATCTATCTGTCTTCATGGTTCCCGAATCCTAATATGTTCCACTTCTAGCTGCTCAGAAGGTCGGTGGAGCTGTCAAAACTGGTGAGTTGTGCTTCGAAATTTGTCCAATCGTCTCTCTGACGTTTATTGTGCATTTCAGCCGCGAAAAAAGTCGGAGAGGGTGTGAAGAAAGGTACCTGTCCCTTCTACCCCCTTTTCCTTCCTTCTCCTCCCTTTCCTTCCTTTTCCTCCCTTCCTTTTCCCCTTCCATTCATCTTCATTCCTATTCCCTTAGTTCTCCTTTCTCCCTTCCTAGTGCTCATCTCTTCCCCTCCTCCAGCTGCCGAATTCGTCAAGAAAGAGGCACCCGTGGTTGCCAAATTCGGGCTCAAAGTTGCCTCCACAGTGCAGTCTGTCGCGGCCAAGGCGGCCAACTTCATTCCCGGCGTGGGTAAGATCGCAAGCAAGGCCCTCAAAGCAGAGAGCGCGGTCACGAACGCCGCGTCAAACGCGATCCACGCGAAGCTACCCCCGAAGTTGGACAAGGGGACAAAGGTTATGGATAAGATTCGAAATCCCGTGGGTGAGTGCTTTTTTTTTTTGGTGAGTTGGGGTGTGCGGGATGCTGATTGTCGTGATTATGCAGGTGGTGCAGCGGGCAAGGCACTCAATGCGGTGCTGCGCCGCGAGGAGGAGAAGCTCGTAGGGCGGGATGCGCTTGAGTGGGCCGAGTTTGAGAGCAGGGAGTATGAAGCTCTCGAGGAGCGGGATTATGAACTTGAGGAGCGGGATTATGAACTCGAGGAGCGGGAAGAACTCGATGAAGCCCTCTACTCACGCCAATGGAATGAGTGGGAAGACTGGGAATGATTGTAAGAATGTATTGTTAAGTAGTATTGTAATACAATATATTGGGGGTGCACATATAATCATCCACCGCTGGCTGGAGGGGTGGTAATATATCATGTTGACACCTACGCCTGCACAAGGTAAACAATATTACCGTTCTATTTAAAATGTCAAATGCTCTGTCCTTCGCAGCGAGTAAAGTGAGCAAAATAAAATAATTTTTATATCTGTGATAGAATAGTCCATGCATAATCCAAATGAAGTCTGAGAACATTATCAGGCTTGGTAGTAAGCTTTGGTCAGGATCAAGCAAGGTCCCGGTTGACACAAGGCAACAGCTAGTTCATTATACATATTCTTGCCGACAACCAGTTGATAGATGGGCCAGCCTGCTTGTGGCTATTTCCGAAGCAACCCCACGGGCAACAGACTACAACACGCGTCCAGCCGGCTGGAGTACGACTTCATCGGCACGATGAGTACCACAACGAACACAGAACTCGGAATACTACCATAATATCTCTTCTTGAATCCTATATTTCCAAAATCTCCATTAGATCACGTCTCCGCATAGACCATGGCATCCGTGAAGCTAGCGACACTAATCATCCGAGTGCGTAACACCATTCTACTGTGCTCTGCACGGTTCTTACCGAACGCGCGCAGACAGCAGCGAAACCCATAGCGAACCAGATCAAAAACCAGGCAAAGCAGTACGTGCGTGCTCCAAAGAGAGGTCGCTAATCGCCAACTAAAAGTTCTGTGTCGCGGTTAGGCATGAGCGCTTCCGCACGATGTGCGTGGACCTCGCGCAGTTCATGTACCGCTCCGAGGTGAAGCTGCGCACGAACATCCTCGGGGAGCCTGCAAGGCTCATACGGCCTCTCTCTGAAACCCGGTTTGTCTTCCCATCCCATCTGACACCCCTACCTAGCTAATCTCTTTCACTCTACCTCGAACGTTCCAGGGCAATAGAGAACGGCGCCAACGCCCTGGCAGAAGGCTTCCTCTTTACCGTCGCCGCGTCGCTCATCATCGGCGAGACATGGCGCACGTCGCGGAACCAGTCGAAGCGGCGGGACAACGTCGACGACCAGCTGGACGACTTGGGTACGCGGATGGTAGAGCTGACGGCGCGTTTGGACGGGATTGAGGAGCAGTTTAGGGATACTCAGCTACGGTAAGTTCTTCTCATTCCATTTATACGTTTCGTGGCTGACTATGGTTTGGGGATAGGGCTGACAAGCTGGAGCGCATCCTCGAACGCGTCGTCGAGATCGGTCTACGTGGGGGATTAGCCGAGTTCCAAGACACGCCCTTGCAAATACCACGAATCCAGCTCTCCCCATCCGACTCCTCACCCCTCCCGCCCTCAGACAAGTCTGGGCCCAACGAAACGTAACACCCCCTCTCGCTTAAAGTTCCCATTCCAGTTCATTACCAACTACTATATTGCGTTTCTTGCGGGGTTTAATGGTGGTACAATATAGTGTAATCGAGGAATACAACTGTATGCGGCAGCTCTACACGAGTGAGTAAGCAAAGCAATAAACGGCAAAAGGAAAAGGAAAAGAAGGAATTTTGGGTAACTGTAGCTGTATCCGAATATAAGAATATGAGATAGATGTTGGTACATGCGTAACTGTCCATGCGGGTTCGATGCTATGCGAGAGAGGGAGCGAGAAAGAAAAAAAATATACAGAAAACAACCTGGGGTAGAGGGAGAGGGGTCGGCGCTCAGGCACGCAAAGCCCTCCACGCCCACCTAAGCACCCCCGCCCCCACGCCCACCCCCAGCACGAGTCACATAACCACGCACCCCTCACCCCCCGGACAACACCCCCTCCCCTTCGCCCCAACCTCCTCCTCCAAATCCTCTTCCTTCAACACCCTAATCACCCCACCTTTTCTCCTCACCTCCAACGTATACTCCTTCTCCCCCTCCCCTTCGGCAGGAACGGGGTACGACCACCGCAGCCTCTGCCCGCACACGCTCCATCTCCCCTCTGACGCGCGCACGTCGAGGGAGAGGAGGTCGGGGATGTCGGCCCATTGGGCTGGGTCTGTGGGTGCGGGGGAGGGGGGCACGGTGTCGTCGCTGCCTACGGATAGTGTTGGGGACCCCGGTGCAGAGTGAGCGTCAGCCGGTGGTGGTGAGGAGATTTCGCGCCCGGCCCAGAGGGGAGAGGAGGCGTCCCATGCGGATTCCCGCCCGTTTTGGGCGACACGCACCCCGCGCATGGCGCGCTCCGAGCCAAAGTGCACGAGGGGGAGAAAGACCTCCGTCGCTGCCTCCTCGGTTCCTTCTGGCGGTGCATCTTCAGCGGTGACACGCACGACCAGCTTGAAATGCGCCTTCTCAATATCAAATGCCATCTGCCCGGGTCTCCCAACCGTCTTCTCCGGAAACGGCCTTGCGAACGCGCGCACCGCTCGTGCTCCATTGGTGAGGAAGTCGAAGGGGGAGGTGTATTCCGTATAATAGGAGGGAGATGGGGGTTTTGTGGTAGAAGGCAGCGGGATGGGCAGTGGTGGGGCTTTGACGACGAGGGAGGGGGAGGAGGAGAGGGAGGCGAGGGAGGAGGAAGAGGCGGTGGGCGGGATGTGGGGGGAGAGGGAGGCAGTCATCTCGATTGCGCTGCCCATTTTCCCACGGGAGAGCTTCTTCCTCAATAACACCGCCTGGCTCTCCCCAGGCCCATGCTCCCCAAGCAGCGTATCCACACTTTCCCCCTTCCCTCCCCTCCCCCTCCTCCTCAACCCCCCCTCCCCAGGAACGCGCACATCATCCGGGCTCCACAAGCTCAAATCCTCCAT